>VYZW01066798.1:0-16640 GCA_013401315.1 Balaeniceps rex
GGGGGTGCCGGAGGAGCGCAGGGAGCCGGGGGGTGGCTGGGGTAGCTGGGGTGGAGGGGACCCGGGGTGGGGAGCGATGCCTCTCTGGTTCTATGTCGTTTGCGAAGCACTTTGGGAACCTGCGGGGCGAAAGGCACTTTAGGGCATGGCCGTTGTTTCGGGCTGTCGCAGGGATGGGGGTACCCGGGGAATCCACCCCCGCCCCCCCCCAAAACAAAAAAAGGTGACCGCGGGCAGGGTGGGGGCTCCCGGTGTGCGGGTGGCGAGGGCAGCCGGGGTGCCCGCACCCCAGGGCTCTGGGGAGGCCGGGGAAGGGCTCTCCTGCCCGGTTTGGGGCCGTGGGGTGATGCGCTCCCCCGGCTGCGCCCACCTCCACGCCGATCGTTTACACGGGGTGGGATTTTCATCCAAAGACGGGGCCGGGCTTGCTGGGGTCCCCTAGAGGGAAGCCTCTGTAATCACACGTGTTATTTCGGATGCTACCAGTTTAACTTGCTTCATTAGGGAAGCTGCGGTACCCTCATACTCCTCTACCGTATCATGTGCTTTGTGGTGTTAGTGAGACCATGATGAAGTGTCCTTTACCTTGTGCTTTCTTTTGGCCGAGAGTGGAATACGCGCATTCACTTCAAAAGCAAGCAAGAAACCGAGCAACGTTCGGAGAGGTGGCAGGGCTTGGGGTGAAACACCTAGGGTGGCTCGGGGCAGGGGTGGGCGATGCTGCTCTGGGGCCCGGGCATGGGAATCAGCTCGGCGGTTGCAGCAGGAGACATCCCCCCACCAGTTGAGCCTGGGGTCCCAAACACCTTGCTCTATAAATCGCATCTGAAATGCCCCTCTTCCAAGCAGGAGCGAGGTTCTGCTGCGCCATGGGCAAAGCAGACGGAGGTTCCCATCAACACGATCCGACGGCACCACCGCCGCCAAGCCACAGCATGTGTACGCCGTGATTTCGTGGCAGACAGATGTGTTCTTGCTTTGTGAGGCTGTAGTGGGTACGGAGCCACTTTATGGCTGGATACAGGCACAACCGTATTTTCTCTCTGGATCTGTGCAATGAATTTCTCGCTCCTCAGAGCTAAGTGCACATGAGAAAGCTATGAATCTCCAAAGTGTGCCTGGGGCTGGGACTTAGCGTCTACCTTTGAAAGGTGGCCAGTCTCTCTCTTTCTTCTTTTTTTCCCCCATTTCTTTTCTCTTTTGAATACCTTGGGCAATGGGCAGTAGGCACAATGTTGAATCAGCATACATTTAAAAGTAAATATATATTTAGGAAAGAGTAATATATATATATATAAAACACTTTTCTCTGCTCATTTTATTTCTTCTGGTTTTTGTAAGTGCAGCCAGGTCCCTGCAGTTTCTCAGTGTGACAACTCAAGGCAGAGTTAGTTTAAACCATTTTTGAAACTTTGTGACCATTTGGAAATGTTTTTATACAACCCCATCTAGAACACAGTACTTGTTTCTCTGGGCAGCTCATTTTGTACCTTTAAATGAAATGTAGATTAAGGAACCAGCACTGGAGAAACCTTGACATGAAAAAGGTTGCATTTTCTTGGCTTTCCAGTCAATTCCCTGCTGTTGAAGATTTTGATTTTAACAATGTTCTTTTTAGAGTTTAATTGTATTCTTGAAACTCGTCTCAGTTCGAGGGATCCATCGATCAGCTTTGACAAAGGCATGCAAGGGTCAATGGAAAATAATTTTCCCCTGTGGCCCTCCACAACAGTAGGAGAAAAAATTGGGATGTGGGGAGCTAAGGAGGGTACGGTCCCTACCAGACAGCTAAGTTAGAGAGGAGGTGGAGATGTCCTCGCTGAAATGCTTGGTACTCGCCCAAACACATTTCCAGCAGCTTTGTCGAAGGCAAACTCCGCTGCCTAAATTCTGGTCCTTGCACTTAAGGAGACTTTTATTCTGCTGCACTAACCCGACTCACAGTCAGCGTCAAGATGCGGCACAAGTACATTGCATGCTCGGATTTGGTATGAAATGCCCATCGCATTTTTTCTCAAGTGATGGTCTAGGACCTCTCTCTTGGAGACTGTTAAAGGTGGCCATGGAAGTTGTTAAATACGCTCGATAGGCTTCAGGAAAAGTCTCAAGAAATCTCCTCTGAAGAACATTTTGATAAATTGGCATTTTTGCAGTCTTTCCACAAAATAAAAGTAAACGCGTTTTCTAGGTGTTTTTTCCTTTGCTGTTTTCCCCTTCCTTTCTTATCTGTGGAAAGAGGGGGGAAACAAGGAGAAGTGAGGAAGAAGATAAACAGGTACGGGTTCACCTGCCATGCATTGCGCTGTGGAAATCTCCAGCCATTTTACTGCACCTTTGCTTTAGTGTTTGGGTTTTTTTTTTCCTAAAGAAAATCTTTCACTGGAAAAAGTAAAAGTTTTGAGTGACAGTGTTGGACATCAGTGACGACGTTGGATGTTGGAGCTTCCTCTTGTTGGGCATCAGGAGAGCTAACTTAAAACCTTAAAATACTTACCAAGTTAGTAATGCTGTGCGCGGGGGGGGGATGCCCTGGTGTCCTTCAGCGCTGGCTTTGGGGCATGTTTAGTACAGAATACAGGGCCCGGTTTTGGATGAGGTCGTGTTGCCTCATGGAGCAGCTCCCGCGAATGTAACGGTATCGCATGTGGACGGGGCGCCAACTGTAAGAGGAGCACTGGAAAACGGAAAGGGTTTTCCAGCACAGTGAATCCTCTGTGGATCCAAAACATCTGGAAACATGGTGAAAAGAGCCAAGCAGCCCCTGTCTAGCTCCTGGGCATCACGACAAGGACACAGAGCAACCGGGGTACGGCCCATCGTCCTCCATTTTCTGGTGTTGAATGTATTGCTAAGCCTCCTCCAGCTGGGATTCCTATGTCACAAGTCATTAGAAAAGTCGAGGTCTATAAAAGCCATTGATTTAATTATTGTGCTTTTCAGGTGAGATACAAGGGGGCAGTGGCAGTTCTGCAAAGCACAAGGTCTTTAGCTGGTGGAAATCTGCAGGTGTCCTTGGATTTCCACAGAGCCTCCATGGCCACTCCGGGTGGAAACTGGACCTGCTTGGAGAGGGCTGGTCAGCATTTAGTTGGGAAGACCTCCACGTCCTCACCCTGGCGAACAGCCCAGACCTTGCCTTCAAAAACTGAGCTTTGCAAATAGCTTTTGATAAAAGATGAAGGGGCCAGATCCTGGCCCCACTTACACTCACATCACTTCTGGACCCTACGGGAGCTGTTCTAGGTTTACAGCAGCAGAAAAAAACAGAAAATTGGTCCTGAGCAATTACGCGAGGTATCTAACCAGCCCCAAGCTATGGCAGAGATCAGCATAGCCAGGGAAATGAACCCGCTGCTTATTTGGTTGGTTTATTTACAGGTTTCTGCTCGCCTTCGGTTTTTCTACCATGAGTTGGTAGCAAGCAGAATATAGGTATGAAATGCTTGCTGTGTCGGTGGTTGGCTGTTTTGGTCAAGGGGATGAGGAAAGGGTGAGGAGGAGAAAGAAAGAGAAAACATTCCTCGAACATACGGTGAAAAGGCCAGGGACGCCGTTGGATGGGATGTAACCACAGCTGCACGAACTCCTTGAGTTTCGTGGAGATGTGCTAGGGGTGGGTGTGAGCTTGTGCATTTACAACAAGCCCTTGTCCCTGTCCCAGCGTGTTTCAACTGAGAAATTAAAAAAAAAAAAACTATTAAAATGTATGGACTCTACCAACAAAGTTGCTTAGGGTTTTTTTCCTTTCCATTTTGTCCAGTTTGGGACTTCGAGCAGTGAAAACGTCTCTTTTTAGCCAACTTCATTTCCATAACCAGCAGTAAATATCTCAAGGATCTCAGTCCTGATGTGGCAGCCAAAATTTGTTCATCTCAAACAAAGAGTTTTAGCTGAACTTTGAATAAAAGCCCAAGAAATGATTGCTGTTCTCAATAGGTGATGAAGTATCTCTTTCTTGTAGAAGGATCACATTTGGGGTGGGGAGGTCTTTAAAAAGCCATTGATCTTGGTAATCGCTTGTGTTGATGAGTATTGACCAGCATCGACGCCTCACTTAACTGTTAACAATTAATTAACAGTTCACTTTTGATTGTCAGGAATAATTGTTCAATGCACATGGTATTTCCTTGTAACTCCTTTCATTCACGCGCAAGCTTTTCTCCCGGTGAGGCGGTCGTGCTGCCGTACAGCTGACGGCTTCACTTGTACCGTTTGTACCTTTTCTGTTTACAATGCAGTTGCCTACCACAAAATCCCCCGAGAGCCGCCCTTCCCGCTGTCCCTGCAACCCTGGGAATGGAGCTTTCCCGTTCCCGTTGGAAAACTCTGCAATACAGAGCATTATAGAGATAAAATGGATTTTCAGTAGAGAAGACCCAAATTGGAACGGATGGTCCAAAGCTCTTTTGTCCCTGACTTTGAGGGATGTGAATAAATAGTCTCCAGCTCCAAGGGTAATAGTTGCCTCCACAAATTCTGCTCGGTGTCGTCAAGCGTAATCGTGTCTAAACCAAGGTTATTCCTTCACAATTCGAGCACGCTGCAGCGGGCAGGACGCTGGATGTCTGACGGCACATCGTATCAATAGACACTGAGGTGACAAGCATGGGTTTATGACCTTACTGCAGGATCTGGGAGCTGGAAAACATCTGGCTTGTCCCAGGAAAAGCTCTTTTCCAACTGGGCAGTATCTGGCTAAGGATGAGAGGTAGTGCTGGCCTCTGCTGGCAAAGCAGGCGTCCCGTTGAGTCTGCCTTTCCTCTACACCACGTAGAGAGTGACGAGGACCGGGCTCGTTTCTGATGCCTCTTTGAGTAGGTCAGAACCAGACCCCAGGCAGGATAAGGAGCATCCTCCCCCAGGCAGCGAATCCTCTAGCTCGGAGGGAGGGATGAGTTTCTGGTGGCAAAGCCCAGCAAGAGACTCAGCCAGACTGCTCTGCGGTCACCAGCGCGGCCCTGCAGTCCCCCTCCCGAGGCTCTGAAACCCAGCTCAGCCTGGCCAGGCTTCGGGCAGCGTCTGTCGGAGTCGCCTTCAGCAGCGCAGACAGACAGACAGAGTGGGAGTCACTGGTCCCCATCCCCAGTCCTGCCTCCCGTCCTATCTGCTTCCCCAGAACAAGGCCATTTCACAGCAATCAGGACAGCGACTTATTTTGATGTACGTGTTTCCATTAGCCTTTTAACTTGACCAGGAAAGTTAATCTCAAAGAAAAATGTACAGTTATCATTCGATTATGGTTAAATCAAGCCCCTTCAATGCACTTTATGAACGAGTGAAAACGAATCAATGCTGTTATTGCACTGTATCTCTATTGTGTATAATATTATACATTCATCTGTAAGAGTAATTTATTTTTATTACTGTAAATAAAACTGTTGAAGTGATTTGTCAAGAGGATATCCAAAAATAGCGGGGGGGAGGGGGTAAAATTAAAACATTTGAAGATCTGGGCTCCCGTCCCAGGTATGTGCCATACTGTGCGTGTCTGTGTTTTTATTTCAGCTGAAGCGAGTCTAGTAGAGGTTTCTGCTTTCCCTCACCCGGGGTCTGTGTTTCCACTTGGATCGCGATGAGCTGGTTGAGGATAAGAACTGCTCGAGACATCGATCGTACGGGTTGGGAAGGAACGGCTCCTGCCGCTCGGAGCCTCCACGCAAAAGGATGGAGACTTTTCCATCAGCGAGCCAGCCTCTGATTACCCAGGCGCTCAGGGATTAAATACCCATGGGGATGGATTGATCTTTGAGAGCTGGTTTCTCCACATGAAGGGTTACGGAGACATCACAGCTTTCTGCTGCTGCGTCTGTGCCCTGGCCTCTGATAGAGAAGGGAATATCACAGGGCTGGTAACCCACGGCAAAGGGACCCCGCGAGGGCGAGCTGACAAAAAGCCGAACCCAAATCTACTTTAACCTCTTAAAATCTTTATTATTATTATTTTTTTTAATTAGCACATGCATAAAGTGTCAACAGTTTGGGATTAAGATGACATTTTTTGAACAAATGTAGTTACAAGCGGTGCTTCAGATCGTTCCAGGTTTCCTCTCTACACTGTACAGAAGAAAGCTCGTCTTGCGACCGACGTAGTCCCTACCTTTCCATCATCGTGTCACGACAGGCAGAACCCACAACACTGGGGAGAAATACACTTGTTCACACATAGCAACTGGGTACGGTAGATAGATACAAGCAGCAACATCTACTCACCTATTGACTAAGTGCACGTGGTTAAAAGACCCCATTAGACAGTGAACATCTCCTTCTTTTTTAATGTCGACTCTATAATAATGGACACCAAATTATGGCCTGTAATGGGTGACTCTCCCATGGGAGAGATGCCCATCTCCCATCAGCTGCTTCTATCGAACGGCAAGTCAAAGGAAATACGGGTAATACTTCTGCCGGTATTAAAAAAATGAACCTTTTGCAGGAGCATCGGGGCAGCCCCACCGATGCTGAGCACCCCGGGAAGCCAACCACAAGGTGCCACCGGGCTGGCACCTCCCTATCCCCGCCGTGCCACCCTGCAGAGTTGGAGCCAACCTCCGTAAAGACCGGCCCCAGCCCTGGCTCCAGGCTGTACGTACGAACGGTCGGTGCCAAAAGAGGAGAAAACTGCTTTTAAAATGCTCGGCTCAAGCTGGCCGCTCGCAGATGCTCTATTTTAGGAGGATCAGATGCCCCAGTGCTCCAGGAGGTCTCCCTAGCTCGTAGCTGCTGACTTTGGGTAGTGCAGAGGAGTTTTTGGGGTGTCTGAGGTGCTCCCAGCCTGGGCTAGCCTTGATCCCCGGGCTGCCGGGTGCAGGGCACAGGAGATGACCCTCACCTCCCTTCGATGCCCCCCAAATAATGCTCCTGCAGCGCCTGGCCTCACCCAGAGGTGCTTGTGCTCCTACTCACTCTGAAGGCAATAGAAACCTGGCAGCAAGGTGGCTCCTGTCCTGCCCCAGCAGCTGGCATTGCCCAACGACCCTGGGCTGGGGCAGGAGGAGGAGGAGGAGGAAGGCTATCCAGCCTGAATGCTTGTCCCACGGCAGCAGCAACGCACATACCCTGGAGCAAACCCACCAGCACGTGCATGTCCCACAGCAAAATGGTGACAGGGTTTGTCCCCTCCCTGCATGCCCACTGTGTCCTCTCGGGGACTGTCCCTGTGCCGAAGGTGCAAGTTTGCATGTGCACCTGGAGATGCATGGTTGCTGGAGCAGGATTTCCTTGGGTTGGCCAAGATTGAGTAAAAGCTGCTCCCAAAACCACCCCTGTGCAGCTGCGGGGGTGACAACCTGTGCGCAAGGAAGGAGGAATCCCAGCTCGGGGTCTGGGCAGGTCCAGGTTTCCACCCAGGTGAGGACAGACGAGCATCAGAAATGCGCGGAGATGCTCTGCCCTTCCCCAGCTCGGCGAGCCCACCCGCCCCGCGAAGCCCCGCGCTCCTCGGCAACACATCGGGGACCTCCAGGAAAGGCACTTGCGTCAGTAGGGAGCTGCCCCGCCGCGGCGGCCCCGCGGCTCTCCCGACGGGAACACCGGACCCAAGCCCCACGGGTGACACAGCGCAGCCAAAAGCGGAGGGGAGGAAAGCGCCAGCAATGCTTGAGCATCAACCCAAACTGACAGCGGCGGTACACTCTTTCAGGATCCCCCAGGCGAGTCAAGCGGCCCCAAAATGAAGGAAGTCTATTAAGATGGGGAGCGATCAGCCCCAAAACGCTCCTAAAAATGCATTTAGGAGAAAAAGGTTTCTTTTTGGTGGGGATTTTCTTTCTTTTTCCTAATCTGCTCTGATCTGAGATGAAAGGTACCATAGAGAGGTCCCATTTGTGGAAAACTGGTCAGAACTAAAGGTAGACCTGAAACATCTCAGTATAAGAATAACTTTGGTGGTGATGGTGGTGTTGATGCTCGTAACTATGATTTTTGGAGACCTGGCAGAACAACTGTGCCAAAGACGTGCCTGCTGCCAGCGGGAAATCAACAGCTCCTCAACGTGCATCACAGGAACATCGTCAGGCTCAAAGTCCACTTGGTTTCTAATCCAAGATTTTTATGGTTTTGTTTTTTTCATGGCAAGAAGTGACTTTCTACGGAGTTAAGTGTTCCCAGCTGAGGCATCAGGCATACGCAAGCACTGGTAACAGGGGAAAATCAATGGGATTTGAAACACTTGAGCTGGGTGGGGCCTTCAGGGACAAAAGCACCTCGTAGGGTGGCAGGAGACCCATCTCCTTGCTGTGCTGTGGGCTGGTGTGCTGCTTGCTCTGCTCTGAAATGCTGCTTTCTTAGGAACTGGTTTTTGCAAGTGGTTATGGGGACAACTGCTCCATGTTTTGGTGGCTAACTGGGAAGCAACGCTTGGGTCTGATCTCCCTCAAGGTCCAAGGGAAGGAGACAGAACAGACTTTCCTTCTGGAAATCACGAGTAAGTTGTTTGTTTTTCTTTTTTTTTTATTTTTTGGGGGGGTGGTGGTTGTTCATTTTTAGGTTCCTCAACTGAGCTACCCCAAATCAAAGAACAACTTTTAAATTGTTCACCTTAATGCACCAGCATGGCTTACACATTGCAGTCTGTGGACCATCAATGGTCTGGAGGAGCAGGTTGCTGGAGCTGCTGCCTTTAACTATGGAAATACAGCAGTAACAGCCACGCACCCTCGCTTTCTGCAGTTAGTCCACATCCTGCCCTCTCAGGTCTTTATTCTGCAGTATGTTTTATCTTTATTGTATTTGAGGGTCAACGCTAAAATCGGAAAAGGGGCAACGCAGCTAAGGGAGAACACAAGCGGGCTGCCCTGGCTGCTGGGCAACGCTTTGGGGCTGCAACCTGCTGGGACAGATCCCCAAGTAGCGGTGCTGCAAGCCTAAAGGAGGGCATGAGGCAAAAATACAGACATGCCAAGTTGGAAAAGACACCCTGTGGGCACCTCCACCATCCCCTGGCCCAACGCAGGGTCGTGGACAGTGCTCCTCTCTGGCGTTTGCCTACCTGCTTCTCAAAGCCCTCCCATGGCAGAGCCGCTGCGACCTGCTTCAGAGTTTCTCCATCCTTACCTTGAGAAAGCTTTCCCTGAGATCTGATTCAACTCTTCTGTGCCACAACTCAAGCCCATGCCTTGCGCTTTAGTCCAACGCGTGCATGGAGAACAGGTTTCTTCTCCCCGCTGCCCTTTGTGGCTTTGCCCAGGGTTTTACCTACCCAAGGTTTTTCCTGTACGGAGCAGTGGGAGCATAACCAACCTAAAATGTTAAGCTGTTTTGTTTCCTCTCTGCGCTCTTAATACTTTCTACGTACCTAAGTGCTAGAACTACCGTTGGGCTGAAAGTCCCCAGGGCCAACCCAGTCCCCTGGTGTTGCCACCATGGGAGAGGTGTGCAGGGAAAGGCTCATTTCACACACACGTGGACCCACAAGCCCCCAAACACAACGACCAACAGCAGATTTAAGCCTGTTCCTGCTAAGAGCAAAAGACGACAGGGGGACTTCTGGCTGCTGCTCGGGAAGGTGGCACCCATGGGAAGACAGGAGAGATGCCCGTGGGAGGGTGAAGCATCAGTGATCTCCCATCATGCAGTGCTATGGGGATGTCTGTGGCCTCAGGGCCCTGTACCAATGCAAGACAGACATTGATAATGTCACATCAACATTGCCTTTGGGGATACCGTGGCCAAGCATGTCCCATCCAGGTCTTGCTGGGGGATTTCCTGCAGTGAGAGCCCAGCCCTTGCTGCAGGCTCTGCCTCAGCCTAGTGACACCACCAGGATGATGTCCTCCTTTGGGAACATCCTAGTGTCCTCCTCCCACCCTGCCTGTGGGCATGGTACTGAAGGCTTTGGGGCAAAACCCTTGCTGAAGTTCTTGACTGTGGGGTTGGTTTTTTTTTTCTTCTTTCCCCCAGAAAAATGCAGGCACAATTCTCACCTGGAGAAAGCAGAGCTTGAGAGTGATGCCAGAAAACCTGGGGGTTGTTAAAGGAAGATCAGATTCACAAAAAAACCCTTCAACTCTCAAAAAGATTGAAATACTTCCAAGTCTAGGCTTGGGTATAAGTGCCTGAAGGAGGGCACCTTCTCTGAGCTTAGAGGCCACCACATGACTTGCACGGGCAGCTCTAAGCGTTGGCAGGTAGCTCCAACGGCGGGCCTGGGCACGTTTCCTATCGCATGCGTGGTCATCCCAGAGGAGCACAGCCGTGTGGGGACAGGGGAAGGCCCACCCCGAGGGCATGGCGACCCATTCAGAGGCAAAATCAGCGTGTCGTGGCGCTCCCGCGCTTTGCTCAGGCACTTCTGCGTGGGGATAGTGGAGGGGCAGGAGAGCCCCGCCGCTGCCATCAGCGGGGGGATGCGGTCATGGTGCTGGTCATGGGGTCACCTAAGGAAGGGACAACAGTCCTCAAGGTGCTGCTGCTGCCCAGTTGAGGGTAAATTCACGGGTGAGTGAGCATTTGAGGCTTCTAAAGTGCAGTGCAGGTTATATGGTCTTCGCTGTAAACTCCTCAGGACAGAGTCCTTGCCCGTTATTTTTTTTTTTATCTGTAAAGTGACGTACCAGCCGAGAAAACCTTACCCCTAAATAACAGCTACTACTACAGAAAAACAGGAACCGTGGCAAAAGGAACAGCCTATGCTCCCCTTGCCAGCATTGTATGATGGGGAGCGCTTCCAATGCCCTCCCATAGTCCATCCACAAGGCAACGGCACGGTGCTCCTGCCGGCCATGCACCTCTGGAAAGCACCCTCCAAAATGCACCCTCCAGTGCTACAACCGGCCTCCCTCCAAGCAAAACTTTCATTTGTCATTAAAGCTGAGGTGTCACTGTTCCCAGGGGAGTCTGCAAAGCTTCTGTTCAGGCTGTCGTGTGTCTTGAAAGGGAGATGGAGAAGGAAAAGTTGCTGGGAGGAAATTTGAGTGCTCTTGCGTGAAGGGAGCTCTCTGGAGAAGCCATGTTCAGCCTTACGTTTGTCACCAGAATAAAACCTTCCTGAGATGAAATAGCTGCAAAAGCAGGACCTTTCATAGGATGTGATGCTCGCTCCTCTCTAGGTCTCTGCCCAGGGTGGAAAGTTAGAAACTGCCCCATCCCTTCTTCCTTCAGGATATCGATCCTCTAAGAGCCACCAGTGTCAACAGCCAGCTCCAATGTTCACTCAAAATCAAGGAGATACTGAGGGTGCAATGCCAGGATGTGAACACTGCCAGACTTCCACCAACCTTCACGAAACTTGAGCAAGACCAGACTTCATACCTGATGTAGCCTTCATGGGCAATGACTGGTGTACCACGGCCACGGTGGTCCCCATAATGTCCCTTTTCAGAGAAATCAGACATGTCCAAGAGGTTCCTGATGGACCTCAAGGACTGTAGCCTTCCGTTAATATCTCTAAGCAGAACCAAATTGGTTTGTTTACTCTTCTGCTGACTCTGGCCCAATTCATTTGTATGCACACAAATCTACTTCCCCCTGTTGGCAGTCGTATTTATTATTTTTAATGTGTGCCCATAAAATGGCAAGTAGGAGAAAGGCAGATAAAATGGAGAGAGGAGCTCTCGGGAGATCGGTTGGGCTCATTAAATGTTTGGCACTCTGTGATTATCTGTTGGCAACAAAATACCACTGCTATATTTTAACATGGAACGCGATACCTTAATGTACAGGAGAATCTCCTCAGCCCACTTGAGAGAGGAGAAATTCAATCGTCTATGACCTGAATTGTATTTTTAATGGCTGCCAAGCTAGATAAAATATTTAAATATTCACTTTTATATCAGCCCACAGGAGGATTTGAGCATTTCAGGTTGTGTAACGCGGCACGGCCTACTTTTGGAAGAGTATATGGAAATAGGCACATATGTACAAAATGTTGAGTACGCAGCATATGGGTCAGGCAGCCAGCGTTAATTAGTATCGCGCAACCAATCCCCAGCCCAACCAAGGAGCTGGTGTCACTTGGGTTGGATTTCATAGGTCACCTGGGCAAAAAACAGATGGATGCACCTAAAAGAAAGATGGTCATCCTCAAACATGGCTGAGTCCCTCAAGCAAAGGCACTGAGGACGTTGGCCTGCCAGCAGAGCTGGCCTTGCAGGAATGGCTGTACCATGAGATTGGGGCTCTCGGTGCCACCGTGTGCTTGCCCGCCTTGTGGTGCTGCCAGGAGAGAGTTGGGAAGAGCAAGGTATGCCACGATCAGACCAGAAACGGGTGTCTACAGCCCACGCTGACTGTACAGGTTACTTCTCCGCCAGCTACACAAGAAACCCGAGCAATGTAGACATCTCACTGGGGAGAGGCTACCTGTGGATCAGCCCCATCCCTGGTATCAAGACGGCTTCAGTGGAGCTGAGGCAGTTCAGATCCCTGGAAGAACTGGATCGTGATGTCTTCAAGCAATGGGCAATGCCAGGAGGTTACGGTCCTGCTGACTTGCTTTGGAGTCGAGCACGTGAAATGGGCTTGTGATATCAGGGGCTGGGAATTTCCTTAAGCGGAATACAAGTGGTGAGGGTGTCCGAAGAGGAGGGGATGGTACAAGAATGTAAAAGCACGAGGAAAGGAGGGCGAGCCTTGCTCCCTGCACCCCTGAGGCTCCCAGCTGTGCATCCGCTCTGCAGGCGTGACCTGTGCGCAGGGCAGGCAAGGCTTGAGTTACGTGATTGTCGAGCGCTTTGCCGCGCAACGGCGTTGACCCTGATAGTAGCGCGGGTTGACTGACTGCTGCCAACCCCAAGCACAGCAAAGTTGCTGCGAGGTGACGGGGAAGCGGGAGGCTACAGGGACAATCCTGACCCACCACGTGCCAATGGAGTCCTACCAGAATTATCACCGCTTCACGTGACACACATAATACAACTAGTGCATGACAAGAAGGGACCCAGTCTTTTAGGGGCGCTTGGCTCCTCTCCAGTTCAGCTCGGTTTCCCAGAATTGGGGCAGTCGCAGCCCCGAGGGACGAGCCAGCCCTGCGTGTCCCAGAGCCCCTTCCCTGCCTTCGCGTGCTGGTGGGACTCCCCAGCTCTGCCTGGGTCCCTGCAGCCGACTCTGCAGCCCTTTGACCACCGTAACAGGTAACGGCAGCCCCGACAGCCCTCTGCTGTTCTCTCTCTCTCACAACGCGTCGTTATTCTTTCTAAATTACCCACATAAACCCAATTTCTATTTACATACAAACAGTTATTCTATATTAATAACACTCCACCGTAAATACTACCAGGTGACTCTCAAATGTTACTCTGAATTTTTACAAGATGTTCTTCTGAACTTGCTCCGGGTCAAACCCCAGCCGCCTTGCCTAGGGACGCCCGTCACGGGCATCACAGGGGCTCTCCGCCTGGGTGGAGATGCCAGGCTTTGGCCGAAAGCTTTTGCAGCCGGTTCTCTGCGTCTCAGAGGGTCACCAGCAGGAGTGAAAGCTCCCGGTGAACACCGAGCATCAGGAATCTCCTGGTCACCTGTAGGACACCACGTCTCCCTGCCTCCTTTGGTCAATCCTGTTCCCTTGGGTTTTGCAGATGGGCCATTCCACGCGTCCCATCGCTCTGCTGCCTCTCGCCTGCTCTGCCCTGCCTGCCCACGGCGGGAGCTCGGTAAAATGGGAGGTGCGGAGCCTCCCGGGAGGCTGACGTGGGAACCGGGATTGATCCGTACAGCTAATCCCATCCTGCCGGGTCTTCCTTGCGTTGGGAGAGGCTGCCCCTCGACAGGCAGAGTGGGACGAGCACCCGAGTGGCTTAAACGGCATCAGCGCTGCCGAGATGAGGAGTTCTGGGGTTAAATCTGAGGATTTTATTTGCAGTTCCTGCTCTGACAATCAGCCCTGCTGAAGTCAAGGGGAGCTTTCGCTAGGCGAAGGGGGGCCAAACCCAGGGATGGGGCCCATGGCAGGCCACCCCCCAAACCCTTCCCCAACCACCCTTGCCTTGTCCCACAGCCACGCCGCTCCTCCGTTCAAGCCCTCCACCCGGCACCGCAGCTCGCAGCCCATATGCGGAGATGCGGGAGGTGTCACGTCCAAGGGACGAGGGATGATTTTGTGCCAGTGAAGAGAAGGGAGGGCTCCAGCAGCTGGGCAGGGGCTTCATCGCATCTCGCCATGAAGGGTTCCTCACCAGGAGGAAAACGAGCAGATACTTGGGGCATCGTTCAACATTAGCATTTGTCAGCGTGAATTTAAGCATCAGTCTCTGAGCCTTTTGGGTCCCAGCCATACCCGCCCACCTCCTTTACAGGTCTGGTCGCTCCTAGATAGTCAAAATACTGCTTTTGCAGCCATCACATATGTGGCTGCTGGGAAGGTGGGCTCAGAGCCCAGCTTCTCCCCAGAAGAGATGCAACGTGGGGACTCGGTTTTCCCCCGTTCGGGGACTCGTGGTATACGGGAACACAAGAGAGGACTTCGTGACACCATGTCGGGCAAGTCCATGGCTGGTCCTGGCCCATTTTCTGCTGGTGGGGAACCTCTCCCAGCTCTCTGCAGGCCCTTACTCCTGACTGTGATATTTTCAGTATTCCCCACCCCTTCACTCTGCCTTCCCGTGCCTCCTCCCTCCGTCGCTGCGTGAAAAGCCTTTGCTGAATCACGCTCTATTTTGACGAGCAAACTGGCGTTTCCAGCGCCGCGGCGGGGGCCCAGCTCTCCAAGCTCCCTGTCAGTGCCCGCCTCCGGGGTGAGGGACAAGGCAGGATCAGGCCGGGGGGATTTAGTGCCTGGGTCCGAGTTGATCTCAATTGTACGGGCGCAGCTTGTGGGGCTGCAATGTGCAAGTTGAGGGTTCACCTAAAAGCAGCATTTTGTCTAATTTTTTTTTCAAATAACACTGAAATGGTGTAGCACTAAGGCCAAGGAGAGTTGGGCTTGGGGAAGCTCCCTGGACACCTCTGCTCCCTTGCCGGCAGCCCCTTTCCCCCCGAGGACAGCACACGTCGCACCTCTCAAAGCCTGGACAAGCGCTGTGTCTCCCTGCCAGCTGCACAAGCCTTGCCTTCATGCTTTTCTCCCAGAAAACTGGTCCTAAGGATGGAGACGGGCTTGGTCGCCAAGGTTGCCAACGCCTTGGTCTTCTCCAAGGAGCGACAGCATGACGGCGACCATCCCTACGCAACTGCCGCAAAACACGGCGCGTCGCTCCGTGGGGAAGGAGGCTCCTGCCCACACGCAGCCTTTGGAGCTGCCCGATCCTACAAACACAGGCAGCAGAGCATCCCCAAACCCAGCGCACGGCCATCCCTGCGCGCCCGTGGTGACACCAGCTGTGCAATCAGGCTTCTCCTCCAGGAGCTTCTCGTTACCACGTTTAACATCTAGCTGAAAAAGCACTGCTACTGCCTCTGGGTTTCCCTTCTCTAGCAAAGCACGCTCAGGGCCAGTCTCTGGTCTACTAACCTGCCTTCAGAGCATTTTTGAAGTCATGAAACGTGAAGGTGCTGCTAATTTCTGCTCTCACTGCCTCTGAGGTGTCTCCTACTGGTGCTGCTGCTGCCCGAAGGATTTTCAACATGGTGTAAAAGCAAAGCTCCTGAATGAGTGGGGCCGCCCGCGCTTGTTGGCATCGACGTTGGGGAAGGCGCCTATACACACCTGGTACGGAGCCGGGGAGCTCCGCGCCAGCCCAGCCCCGGGGCCCCTCAGTCCGACCACTCGTTATCGTCCAGCTCGGAGTCGTCGTCGGACTCGCTGTACTCCACCGCAATCCGGCGGGACAGGATCGTCGCCACGTCATTGCCCACGGGCTCTTTTTTGGCCTCTTGTTCCCATTGCTCCTGGACTTTCCGGAGTTGGATTCCTGCGGTAGGAAAAGGGGGGAAGGCTTTAGGGGCAACGTGCCCAACACCCATGGGGGCACCCAATGTGCAGCATCCCCCCCCAGTTAAAAGTATTGGCTGAAACAGGGTGGCTGCAGCCCCCTCGCAGGAGGATGCACGCGATTATAAAGCTATATCAGATAATAACGCGATGCATGCAATTATAAAGCTGTAGAATAGAATAGAGCTCCTCCTCCGCTTCCACTCAACCCGAAGAGGTTGCACCTTCTCGAAGGTTAAATCTGAAGGTTTGCAGGAAGGGGAAATGGGAGAGACCTTGGAGCACATCGTCCGCTACAGCCTGGAAGGAGGCCACGCGCACGAGAGCTGCTGGTCATCCCTGTGGGGCTCCGTCCCACCCCTGGCGATGGGTTTCCCCCACCTCCCTCCAACCCCCTGCCTTGCATTTCCTTCCCTCCCCAGGTCCCACCTGGGTGCCACCATCTTCACGCATCACCTGGCCAACCCGGGGCTCGTCTTGCACTCAACGAAGCCAACGCCACCCAACTCTACTATGCCAAGAGGTATTTTGCCACCGTGGTGGCAGTGTTGGGGACCTGTCCCCTCCCTTCCCGCTGGGGCCACCCTCACCGCTCACCCCTGCGGATGGCTGCCAGCAGGTCGCTCCGGGCGTCGCTCATGGGCATCAGCGGGATCTGCGGCTTCCGGGGCTCCACAGCAGGGGCCGGCGGCGATGCCGAGTGCGCCGGAGAGGCGGCAACAGCGGGGGGCCCCGGCGGTGGTGGTGGTGGTGCCACCGGCGGGCCCATGGGGCCGGCCTGTGGCGGGGAAGCGGAGTAGGGGCCGGGGGGTGCGGGGGGCGGTGAGGGTGCGTAGGA
>VYZW01066799.1:0-18844 GCA_013401315.1 Balaeniceps rex
TTCGTCAGTAGACTCCCCTTGATCAGGCGGCCTGTAGTATCCTTGGTGTATTGTTGAGACCAGATCAGAGGACATCTCCTCATTGCTTCTGAGTATCTCTTTTTGAGCAATGAAGAGGAGGATAGTGGATAAGCCTTTGAGAGACAGAAACAGAAATTGCCCATTGAGACTTTTTATCATTCCAGGAATGTTATGTAAGTGAGTGAGTAATACAGTATGGTCTAGGTTGAGGAAGGCTGCAAGGAAACTGAACAGTTTAAGTATTAAGATGTTGCCCCAACTTACAAGAAGATGTCTTCAGTAATTTGTACAAATTTTCTCTATGTTCATAGACCTGACCACAAGTGTTCAGTAAATATGGTACATGCTTATTGTTTTCATTGAGCTTTTACTAATTTCTCCAAAGTTTTTCCCTTGGAATCAAATTTTAGTGATACAGTGATAACTATTAAGGTCTCTGGATCATATGTAGACTATTTGAACACTGAAAAGATTATTGAACTTCTTCAGAAAAGCCAATGAATTGCCTTCTTAGAGGAAAAACTGAATAATTTCTGCTAGAATAGGGCACAGTTGATTTTAGCTGTCCTTTATTAGCCAGAAGAGGCGTGGATCTGTTTTACAAATATTTCTTATATCTTCCACAAGACAGAAGAGCAGGAGGCAGTGGTCAAGAGCAGCTGCTGAAGCCTTGAGTTATCCACCTTGGCAATGAATTTTCTGGAGGGTTTATCTTTCCCATAGTGCAGGATGTTTTTTGCTGCAATGTCTGAAGAACAAAGTTGATTGGTTGTGCTGTGCAATGCTGTGCAGAGAATGAAATAGAAAGCATCCTTTGCTTCTGCTACTCTGGTGGCCATGTTTGGGAACAAGTTTGCCTATGGGCAGACAGAAATGGTTTTGAGGCAATGACAATCTATATTCTGGCATTTGGGTTTTCCAGTGCAGTTTATGAGTTAAATGTGGTCAAAATCTTTGGTCAGCAAGGAGAGGGAAGCAGCTTAGACACAAGAAAGCTAGATTAGATACTGGAAGCAGTGAAACCGCTTAGAGCAAGAGAGATGTCCTGAAACTTTACAGCATGTCAGTTCCTTTGCTGCAAAAGCGTGTGACTTTACTTTTGCAAAGCAAACTGGAAATGAAAGGAACTCCAAAGCTTTCTGTGTTGGATTCACCTTTTGTCTGTCTCCTCTCCTGGAAAAGGCACAGAAGTCTTGGTCTGCTGGGAGGGTTCCCAGCCTTAAGCAATGGGCCATGCCTCTGGGAACTGTCTGAGGTGAAAAGCTAATCCCATTAAGGCATAAAAATATCTCTATTTTTATCCCAGTTCAGATGCTGGCATGTGGTTGTCATGGTTGCCAAATCTAGCTTAAAAAAAAATACAGGAAAATCAAGCCTTTCCAACCACATGGAAGAGAAGCCGAAGTACTTTAAGCACTGTGTCTACTGAAAACAAGATGCAGACATCCACTATCTGAGCATTCATGGCAGACATCCTTCTCTGAGCAAACAAACTTGGAAATAACAGAGGATTTTAAAAAAATACCATTGAATAAACAATGAAATTGCACTTTGAAAACTCATGATGGATGCAGAGCAGCGATGAAATCAGATGCGGGATTTTTTTACCCTTACACAAGCAAGAAAACTCTGGATAAATGAAATAAAAATGACCATTCAGCTTTCCAAACAGGACAGACATCTGTACCACAGAACAGTCAAAACCCTTGCCTTGTTCAAGTGAGGCCCTCTGCATCTGGTGACCACAAGATTTCACCTTCCTCTGGAGGACGGGAGAGCTGTCTTGTGAGCGATTGCGAGCAGTAGCCCAGTACTTTCACAGGTGAAGTACATGGTCTGTAAAGAGCCAGTGATGTCCCAAAGAAAGAAGACAGCTGTAGCATGTAAAGGAGCACAAGCAGAAAAAAGAAATTAGAAGTAAAGGCTTGAAGTCAGGAATATGACACCACTGAGACTGTAAAACCAGGCACTCAAAAGTCAGGGAATGGGGAAATTTGAGCAGAACAAAGCCAACTCTCTCTGTCTAGGTTTTTCTCAGAGCCAGCTTCCTCCATTTGGGAGACAGTGTTTCCAATTTGCTAAATGCTGGGAGGATGGAGAGGAGGAGAGGGCTGGCACTACAGCTGCCAGCAAGCTGCTAGGGTTAACCAGATCTGTCTGGGATGCTCAGCCTGAAGACTGTGCCTCCCTTGTTTGCCTCAGTCACACTGTTTTGGTGATATTTCTAGGAGATCTGACGAATGGGAAGACCAGGCTGACACTTTCTGTTGAGTCAGCTGAACATTGAACCTAAACATATTACATTTGAGCTATAGCGGCTAAAATTGAAATCGATATGGATGTGTTCAGGGGGATGGCATCCAGTGTGAGAGCCCCATAGTGCTGGCTGTGTTGCGTACATTGCTGAGATGGTCACTGCCTGACAGAGCTCACAGTCTGAGCTGGCAGTTAAGGTAAAGCTTCTTTGAGGAAATAGCTCTTACTGTTTTAAATTGAGCCAAACCAACATCCTCCTAATTACCTAGGCCTCTTGTCTCAACTCCTACACCATTACTGCTTCAGTCAGTGACCCTCTGTACTACCCTGCCTATGGGAAAAGTGTCTTAAGGCTTCACTCCCACTCCCTCTGTAGTCAAGACATGGCTTCTTCCTGGAAGGCTGGATGTCTTTCCCATCTCAGGTCTTCTCCGAAGTGGATGAAAAGCCAAAAGTATTTAATATTAGGCAGCTATTGGGTTTTTCCTCCCTGTCCTTTTACGTGCATGTATTTATGCACACATGCATACGCACACACAGCTATGTCTTCATTTAGACAGACTTGTTTTATAGTCCATAGCTAAACATAGTTGAATACAGGTTTCAGATGTCTGAACTAAAAATAAACACTCCCTGCTAACACATCACACACCTACACAACTAAAACTGCATGCTAATTATCATAACAGACAGCTTTCTATTTCCCATTTTGCAGTCATGGCAGTGGACTTCCAAAGAAGACTTCAGTGCACTACACCAACCCATCCCTAGAGGCTGATGTGGAGAAGAACATCTCTAAAATGCAAAGAGGCACAAAAACAAACTACAAGATGAATCTAAAACAACACCAAGAACATCAGCAAAATAATTCTTCTGTTTGAAATTAAACTGAGAAATTCATTTGGGTACTAGTGGAAATAATGCCAGCTCCAGCTGGTCAGACATGGACTGCAGCAATAACTTGGTCCAGGTTATTGAATCCCATACATTAGCATGTAGCACCACATCTACCTTTCGCATCTGTAGTTCCTCAGAGACTGTCTGTGAAAAATGACAGCCTAGCTGGGCTGCTCACCACAGACCTCAGTAACAGCATGGCAAACAAAGATGTCGTGAGCCAGTAGCTTGCTGTATGAACCACTCCAACCACAGCTGCATCACAGTTCTTGTTCATCACACGATTTTTTTCAGAAGAGTTGAAAGTTTTGACATTGTAGTCTTCTCCTATAGAAACATGTGGTTTAACTGATAAGCTCATTGGGTTATTTAGATAAGGATGTCTCTGTGGTTAGTCTAAGTAAAGTTGTACAGCACAAGATACCATTTGCTGGTTAGCAAGAGCTCTGAGGTGGTTTGTTTCATGAGCCTGCTTGTAGCCTATGCCCATGTGAGAATATGTCTGGCTTCACAACTACATATCACTTCTAATCCCTATCTTCAGCTCTAGCTGCATAACTTTGCAAATAGTATCCTGGCTTTCCTACTGTTCCCTGCGCAGTTAATCCTTCTGTCACTCACATGTACTTTTTGGTGGGCCTGCTATGATGCATACTAGAAATCTCAGAACTCATATGATGACAAAAAATACTTACTTTTCAGATTCCACTGAGACTGCCTCAAGGGAGACTCCCTGTTTATCTTTTGATATATAGTCCATTTGTTCATTAAAGCATTTAACTGATTGTCATTGAAGTGCTGGCACACTGCATTTTCTGGCTGGTAAGAGCTAGCAAGGAGCAAGCCAACACATTTTTAGTCTTTGCTATGTTACTAGTGAATGTTGATAGCTTTTTCAAGGCCCTATCTGCAAATGTTTCCCCTTTTGAGGAAAGAAAGTCCAGGGCATGTATTTGTTAGCTGGAGCTTGTAACTGAGTAGATTAATGATTTGATTGGCATGATATAAGGCCCAATTTTAAAAGCACACAATTAACTTTAAGCACTAACATTCCCATTCAAGTCAGTCATTATTCCTTTGCTTAAGTGCTTTGTTGAACTGGGTCCTGAATATGAAGCAGCCCTGTGTTACAAAATTAATTGCCTCTCTGCCCCAGGAGCTCAGCTGCTTTGCTGACAGAACCAACACAGGGAAACTATATACACCGTTTGCAATGAGAATTAATAGCGCCGCTGACATGGCTGGTACCGTAGAGAATGGCCATCAGGAGAAAGAGACTTCAAAGCAAAACTGAAAAATAACAAGCCAAAATCAACGAGCCTTACATCTTGCTGGGGTGCATGGTTGGTTCAGGTCCAGTGAGCTGCCAAAGGATGCCACCCCTGAGAGCAAAATCCCGCAGCCAAGAGAGCGGGGGCCGGGAGCTGTCAGACAGTGGTGGGGTCGAGGAGGCAGTGCAAGGAGTGGCCTCTCTGCACCGCTCGGCTCCTTGGGGCTGTGCTCATGCAACAGGAAGGCGGCAGGAAGCCCACGCAACCGGTGAGCTCAGGCATGGTTTCTCGCCCCTGCCTGCCCTGCTTGACCCACGCCACACGCTACTCGCCCCTCTGCCATGCTGACAGTGGGAAATGCCCCCCTAGTGGAGGACACTGCCAAAATTCAACCTACCTGCACCAAATCTGTGGATGCAAAAGCCTTGTCAGGCACAGTGTCACTGCAGGGATGGTGGCAGGGCTCTTTCAGTTGGGAGCAAAACTAAGGCTTCTTGGAGAAATACAAAGGCAAGATACTGAGTAGTGTCTGTTAACTAAGAAATTATTATTTTATGCCACCTCACTGTACCCGAGGGCCTTGGGAGGTTGGTCGTGATAGATATGTCTGTAACCATGTTTGGAAAAGAGTTCTTCATCTTCTGCAGTCAGGGAGCATAGCCCTCTGACCTTAGCTTTTACTTTCTACGCCAGGTTTTTCTTAATGTCCTTCTTATTTTGCTGTGTTTTGTTTCTGGCTTGGGTCCAGGGTCCACCTTTTGGAGGGATGTGCAAATAAGTCTGGCTGGCAAGGGGTCCATCTTTTGGGGGGATGCGTAAATAAGTCTGGATGGCTGGATGGTGTGAAGGTGTAGGAGAGACTTCTGGGGTTTTTTGTGAGTTCTTGCCAGGTTTGTCTCTCTGCTTGCTTGGTCCACAGTTGTGAATTTTGGTGAAAGACTGTGCAGGAACAACACAAGCATCTCTCAGGGCCCTCTGACACTCCACTTCTTCCCCTCCACAGTGCAAGTATTTACAGGGTAATACAGAAGACAAACTTTTGTAAAAAGCTATGGTAGTTTCTCTGCCTGGATGGCCAAATTGAGGAGACTCAAGGTGCATAAAGCAGCTTAAATAGCATGGCTTTTAGAGAGGAGAGGATGCAGGATGTCATCCTCCCTAGGAGCAAAGTGTGAGCACCTGGATTAGTTGGGATTATCCCACATTTTAGAGATGATATCTAAGAGTACAGTGTTGTGTGAATCCTCCTTCATCTTTGTTCTCATATGCTCTATTCAGTAAAAATTTGGTTTGTGTCAGAGTTTTCACACTGCCGGACTGAGATGTCTGCATTTCCTCTGGCACCCTGCATACACCCCCACCTCTTGCCTCTCACCCTGTAGATACTCTTGTCTGATTGGAGTGAGCCGAGAGATTTTGGGTCTATGCCCAGCTGTGTGGCCACCAGTCCTGCCCATAGACCCTCACGGGGCTGCAGGCTGCATCCACGGCAGCAGCCAAGCAGTTGCAGCACTCAGAAGACCAGCTGTCCCAAATCTGTCCCTCAGTTTATATCTGTCATCTTTGCTGTGAATGCCAGAGGAAGAGCTCAATCCCTTTGCTATATAAATAGGGCGGCAGAGCTATCCGTGGGAAACTTCTCCAAAAGCTCCTTTCCTGTAGACTGTTTTGTCCTTGAAAGCCTGTGCAGAATTTCAGCAGAGCTTTTTGTGCTTGGGATCAATTAAAAAAAAAAGAAAATAGTGTTACAGCCTCACCCTGTACTTCCTTCTGCTGAGCAGGGGCTGAGTGAGCTGCCACAGCCCGCTCCCTTGCAGCACCCCTCAGGGCACGGGTACATAGTCCCGTGCCTGTAGGATCCTGCTACCCAAAGCCTGGATGGGGACTGCTTGTTCTGGCTGAGTCCCTTATATCCTGTATGATGGCCTTGAGCCTATTTGTACCCAAACACCCTACCTAAAAAGGGAAATAGGGATAAATTCAGAAGTTACAGCACTAAAATTAAAATTAGACTTACCATGGCTTAAAAAAAAAAAAAAAAAGAGCCAAGGGGTTTTGTGTTTGCCTTTTGCAGTTTTATGGCAGTTGTTGCTATGAAATAAATTGTATTGCTCTGTTAGAGCTTGGTATGAGGATTGGTTTTCTACCAGCCTGTCTCAAAATCTGAAAAAATCTGGTATTACAAACATATAAGAGACAACCCACTGTGAGGTCTGTCAGACATGAAGAATTTGGGAGAGAAAATTATATAGTCCACCTGAGCATCTCGTTCCAGCTCTGCAGGAGATGGGACGTGACACAGTGTTTAGCGCGAAACAACAGATTTTTCTGTGCAATGTTTTTGTAGGAAGATACTGTTTTCAGATGTGACCTTATCTACAGAGTGCGAAGACAGATCTCGGCAAGATGATTTCCAAACTTCTTGATGAAAACAAGCAGTCCCTCAGTGAAAACAGACATTTCAAGAGGTGAGTGCAGTCTGAGCAGATTCCCTCGTTATTGTGTCTTCTAGAACAAGCAGCAAGGAAACAACTTCTAGAGTATTTAGCGTAATAAGGTTACGACGTGGACATTTTCCAGTGTCACGTAAGCCTGAGCAGAAGTACAGGCACTTCCCAGCCCACTCAAAACTCACCAGGAAAACACAATTTCTTTCCGAGATTTTGTCAACTTCCTTTTTCTTGTTAAGCTAAAATAAATGCGAGATAAAGTTGTTCCCTATATATTTTGGTACACCTACTTCTTGGCCAAGTCAGACAATGAAAAAGTGCAGAAAAAGATGAATGCAATAAAACACTTTGGGGAGTTCATCAAAACCTTTCATTGGTCAAAAATGGGATTAAGCTGGTGTTACATAAAAAGGTTTGGTTCAGTTATTTTATAATCATCTCATGTAACAAGAAAAAACATAAATGGGGGGAGGAAAGAAATGTAGAAGGTAAGGTGAAGTTTGAATGTAGGTTTTAATGCTCTTGCTCCTGCCTTGCCTGTTTTCATGTAACCAGAACGGAGGCCCAGGCTGTGATCCTTCATCTGACACTGTAATTCTGTAGTTTTCAGACATTGCCTGTGCCTCCAAGGACCAAGATGAGACAGAAAGATGTCGCAGGCTTCACTTCTGCAATGGTCAAGAAAGAGCTGGAGTGGCAGGTGGAGGAGGTAGGACAGGGGCTGCGGTCAAGGACCCACAGCCATCTTGTAGTGCCTGTAGCTGATTCATGGTGAGACTGTGGGCAAGTCGCTTTTACTTCCTTGGTCTCACTGCAGTTGGCAGAATCTTTCTGGGTGATTCAAAATTGCTTTCATCCTCTGTTTCATGTGCTTTTGGGCAGAGACGGGAGGGAGCATGCATAAAATCACACACTAAAATATTTACTGAAAGCATCATGGTAAAAGAAAACTTGTGAGGTCAGGTGATATTCTACTTTAGCTCATTGCAAAGAAGGAAAAATCCCAGGTTTTATTTATGTACTTTCCAAATACTGTAAACTTCCTGGCAATCAAAGACAACTGGAAAATATGGCCAAAATACATTGTAAGGTACTTGAGGACTTACCTTGAAAACAGCCTTCATCTTTCCAGTGTTCTTAAGTGACACCTATTGTTATCTTAATATTTCAGGCATGTTTTGAAAATTAAGTTATGTCCTTGATGGGAAGCATAACTAAAACATCTGTTCTTGCAAAGACACATCTTTAGAAATCTTTACTTTTTTGTGCCAGTCTATTTCATAACTAGGCCTCACAGGGAAACTTTCTGTCATCTTGAACAGAAACACACAGGTCTGAAGAATCAAGAAACCTTGTACAAAGAGAATGGTGAAAAAACCCCTTACTTCACACCGCATTGATGCTTCTTCATGACATATCTTCGATTTTAATTTTCAGATTTCTGCATTCCATGAATATAAACTTCTCAAGCATCATCCACGTTTAGAGGACATAAGTCACTTCAAGGCAAGTGGTCAAATAATAACATATCCTGCTATTAATGATTTGATAAAATCTGTAGTACACACGCTTTACATGTTTTGACTTGATGCACAGAAATGTCCAGACACCCTTATTTCCCAAGGGCTGGTTAACTTGAGCAAGAGCATCTTTTCTGGGGAAGAATGCAGGTAAAAGACACACTGGCTGGTGATAAAGCCAGAACTAACTTGTGGTATACAGGGTCTTTAACCAGGGATAGTGTTTGCTATACCAGGTATTTTACATGTGTAAGGAAAAATCCTGTTCCTCATCTGAAGGCTTTATAGCCTTCAGCCACACATGCACAAGAACACTTGAGACCAGAGTTGCTGCTATTGGTAAAAACAAACAAGAGGACTTATTTTTTCTGTTCAGCTGGCTATTCCACCAAGTCCTATGTATAACTGCAGAAACAAATGGGTTGTAGGCCAAACGCACAAACACACACACGCACACCCACACTTCCTCCATCCTCTTGCTTGTAAAAAAAAAGCAAATAACTGGCACAGGAAGGATTTGATTCATTATTTTCTGATAGGAATAAAACCAAATGGCATAGTTAGCATTAAGAATGCCTATGGATAGATATTGAGACATGCAAAGCTTACAGCAAGACTGGTGTTTGGTCTCCCATCTCGCCAACCCCATGACTTCTCCCTGTGCCTCACTCTGCCCACCCTCACCCACGGCTAACCCGTTTCCTGTGACACATATGTTTGCAGGAGCTGGCAAGAAGGTTGGAAGAAAAGGAAAAGGAACTTATAAAGGTATGGAAATGCCCTTGTGAAGAAAGAAATAGGCATGAGATGTGAAGAAAGAGTAGGAGAGTTGACCATAAGATTATTAAAAATAGATTGTAAGTTTGGACTTGCCCTGGAGCAATGAAGACCATGTCAAGGTAGCTCTGTGATGTCTAACTCTGCCCAGATGCAGGCCCACCAAATATTTTTCTGGCTGTCATTGGCATGACAAAAATCCCCCATCATTGCTGTCTCTGAGTGCAGGGATGGCCTGAGAGCAGGCTTTTGGATGAGTCAGAGCAACTGCGAGTTTGTGGCTTACTGAGTCTTTGTGGTCTCTTCTGATGCTGCCCAAAGTGGATCACAAATTATTTGTTCCTGAGGCGTGCAGTTATCCATGAAGAGATGTACATGGTCCACCTTTCTTTCACAAATATCAGCTGGTTACTGACCAATTTTCAACTGTACATTTTCCTAATCTCCTATTTTGTGAGGATAATAATGACCTCGTGCCAACAGGCTTTCTTCTCCTGTTTTACCACAGGAGAAAACACAAGCATGTGGGTAGCTGATGCCTTGGTTTGTCCCTCCAGTGGAAGGGGCCTCAGGTTTCTAAACACACAGCTGGGATTTAAATAAGCCTTTTGGAAATAAAATCCTCCATATTTCGTCAATCATCATAAGGCTTTGAAAAAGCACAGTGCTAAACAAAATAGACTGGTTTGACTTACAAATCTCTTTTCCTGCCTCCCCCCTTGACTGGCTGATAGTTTCTTTTTGTTCAGTATGAATAAAGGAGATTTTTTTTTTCCCAGCAAAACAATTAAATGCAAGCACTTGTCATAACAAAGTCTCCAGTAAAGTTTTGAAATGGTACATATGTCTGTGATTTCATGCTAAGCTACAGAAAAGCAACACTTCTATTTAGGAGAGGCCTCCATAAACCAAGCCAACTTGATTTATGAGTCAGCGGAGTCATGGGATCACAGAATAATTCAGGTGGGAAGGGACTGTGGGGGAGGCTGTTGTCTGACCTCCTGCTCAAAGCTCAGAGCAGGGTGCTCAGGGCTGTATCCAGCTGGGCTGCAAAACCTCCAGGGACAGAGCCCGCAGATCCTCCTGGGCACCTGCACAGCCACCCTGGGACCTTCCTTGAGCTCGCTGCAGTTCACTGACATCCATTGTGTACTGGGCGGACGCAGTATCCACACGTGGTCTAATGAGTGATGAGTAAAGGGAGATAACCCCTTCCCTTGACCTATGGGCCATGCTTCTGACCACGTGGGGGATGCTAATGGTCTCCATCACTGCCAGGGCACGCTGGGGGCTCACGCTCAGCTCCTGTCCCACCACCCCCAGGCCTTTCCTGCACTGCCCCGCTCCTGAGGATGCTTTGCTGCTCAGAGCATTTTGCATCCCACAAGCTGCTGAGCCCCCCAGCCATGTGTTTGTGGTGGCAGAAAAGCCAGGACACTCGGCTGATGTATGGCGTCTTGCCCGAGACTGTGATTGCACATGCAGCGTCCCCTCCATCATCCCCTCTGCGTTAGCTCACACAACCATGGCCAAGCAGGGCTGCAGGTGACTCTGCAGCATCGCCGCTCCCCGGTGAGCTGCCTGTCAGACCAGTCTCTCATTTAACGCAGGCACTGAGGGCATTAGTTTTTGCTGATAATGGAAAAAAGCCATCCCGGTGGTCACAAGCAGCTTGCTTACGTAGATCCTCTGGGCCTGATAAAATAGTTATAACCACCCTCAAAGCATTTATCTCAGTGTGGACACCAGCTTCAGCTTCTGTCTTCTATCCTGCTGCCTATTTTTACCAAACAGATAGGAATTTCATTTCTATAAGTTTTCCCTTTACTGCTGACATCAGCCGCAATTTCTGGGGCTAGAAAGACTGTCAAACACACAGTTTGATCACATAATCCTCACTTCTGATAAATGTTTGATGGATAGAAAGTTCTGGTTTGTAGCTTTTTACTAGTCTCTTTACACTGAAAGTTTAACCAATACTACTGTTTTAATATTAATACTTTTCCCCTAACAAGTTATATTTGATTTTGTTGATTTTTAGGAAAAAAGTGAAATATTGGAAGAAAGAGGATTAGTCATAAAACAGGACAAAATCTTAGAGGTACGACATCCTATTGCATATCACAGTACATGCTCTTTCTTTGTTTAGACCAGCACCATTCTATAATAGCTTTTACAAAGGTAATTACAAGGGTGTCAAACAGCGAAGCAATAGAGTAAAATATAATACGGGTAAGAGTGCGGGTAGTATGTCTGCCAGTAGCGTCAAGAATACAAAAATAATGCAATAGTGAGAAGTTTGGGTTTAGAAGTTTCACAGACCATAGTCTGCAAACCAGCAAGTACGCCTTTAAAATGAGTAACCTTGTATTATTGGGAACATAAGTCATCTAGAAAGTCACTGCAATATAAAACTAATATCAGGAGGGCAGATTCTGTAGATTTCTATCAGAGCCAATTTGGGAGAGGAGAATATAATATCTGCAAGGGCAGCACTGGTGCTGATCTCATGCTAATAAGCTCCGACTTGACTTCTATTGCACACCAGACTGATGGACTAATATTAAGATTGTTTGCTTTTCTTTTGAACTTTTAAGGACATGCAGATAAAAATAAGCCACTTAGAAGAGCAGCTCAAGCACCCTGAACTAATTGGGTTGTAAGTATTAGCAATGCCTTCTATTCTGGGCTTCTTATTTTATAGTATCGAGAATATTTCCACATCAGCCATACCTGAAGCCTGTGCTATTGTTCTTAAGTTAATATGGTTTATGTGGCATCAAACAAGCACCTCCTATTTATGTAGAACAGCTTCTTTTTCTGTCGTGTAATTACCCAACCACAGAAATGCAAATGAAATTTAGATTTGGAAAGTCTCATCTCACACTTAGCAGATTCCAGGAGTAGCTTATCTTTTCCTCAGAAGACCAAAGTTGCGGGGCATATCCTGGGTATTAATTTGAATTCTCTTTCTTAATAATCTGCACGAGGTTCACACTATTACTTTGCAGAATAACAAGCAAAAGCAGCAGCTTGAACAGCAGCAGCACCAGCAAAGCCTGCAGCTACACAGTTATTTTCAGAGCAAGTGCTCTCTTTTCTTGGCCAGAGTTCAAGTGCCATTAAAACCATGCCCTCCCTCACCTCACTACTGGACTGTAGTTTCCTTTAAGTAATGAGGTTACACAGAATCTCTGAATTTCAAAACACCGCATCTAAGTACAGAGCCCAGCCCATGTGGGTCTAAGCACCAGACTTCTCACTATCGTTCTTCCATTTTTCAACTGCTCCGCAATGCAGAAATCCTCTAACTTCAGTAAACACTGGGGGTTAAGTATTCCTTCTAGCAATCACTTCCAAATTAAGCACTAAGTATGAAGTGCCGGCAGTAAGTATGAGCCCTGTTTAAAAACTCCTCCTCCAGTTCTGTGAAGTGATTTGAGATTCAGTTTTGTGCTCTCTCTGTTCTGGAGAGAAGAGCCATGTAATGACATTATGTATGCACTGCAGGAACTGTAACAATGGAGGCTGAAATATAATATAAAGTTTAAAATAACAAGAATTTTGGAGGAAATCTGCTGTTTGAAATAGTAGAGCTATCCCCACACCTGAAGGGCACTACAGATCCTCTATTTTAATTACTGTAGTGTCTCCATCAAGCAAAGTTGGAGGACATCATAGAAGACAATACCAGAACCTTTCTCCTTCCTTGCTATCATGGTAGCACGTTTGATGGGAGAAACCCAGCAATACTAATGTTTTCTTGCAATAAAATAATCTAAATAGCATTAGCTCTGTGCTGTTAGTATGCTCTCTTACTACTGTGTGGCTACTTCAGGATTGCGTACTTTTGCCTGTTATCCAAGACTGGATGAACCCATGAATTTAGTTGTTCCATGTAGTAATTCCCACGAAGGTGTACCAAGTAAAAGGGGTTCCTAATCTAGGTGCTTACAAACACATGAGAAGGTACAATATCCCACCAGAAGAAGTTTGAGGCTCTCTGAAAATGGTTGTATAACATGCAGCAGGGGATATATAGTATCACAGCCCTGAAATGATCGTGAGCACAACTAAGTAGATGGAAATCATTCTTTTTCTTTCTGTTTACAGAAAAATCTCAAAGCAATTGCAGAATCGGATAGAAGCCTTGGGGACAGGAAGCAGGTAAAAGGGGAAGATGAAAAAGAATACACAAGATAAAAGGCATGTGCTTTGGTAGAGGGGGGAGTTTGAGCAGCCTGGCAATAAAAGCTGACAAGAAACAAAATCCTGATTATAGCCTGTTAGTACAGTCAAGTGATATCAGTGCTTGGCCTGGAAATTCAGCGTGTGCCTCTCCTTGTCCCTGCTGTTGCTCCTGAAGGCTGACTCCATCCTGGGAATCCTTACTGGTTCTCCATTGCCTAGGTGGCTGCTGGAGACAGATGCTTTTTGGAAGCTGACTGTCCCCAGACACCATCCTCTTGAGGTCCTTGATCATGCCTAGTCAAAGCAAAGTAAATAGAGGGCCAAAATGAAACATAGCAACATGTACTTTTAGAAAGAAGAAACCAAAACATATTCAGTCTAGAAATGTGAAATTTAAGATGGGGAGAAATGGGAGGGAGGGAGGGAGAAATTAAATATTTCTTACAAAGTTCTCAAAGGAAATGCTTGGCTTTGCCATCAATTTAGTCTTTACCCTTTATGGTGTTGCTGTGCAATATTTTTTAATGCAATCACCTTTGTGATGAAAAGCAGTAAGAAACTCTTCTCCACAACCCAGGCATCTGTTAAGTTGCAGCTCCTCCTCATGCTGTAGCTTTATTGTCTTCATTAATGAGCACTTCTTGCAATGAGCCAAGTTAGCTGCAATCTCTGTTGGTGTTTCTTTTTGCTCCACAGCCAACAAGGAGAGAAGATCGACAACTGCCCAAGCTCTCCCACTCAGAAGATAGCCATGGTGAAACTGGTAAAAGATCTGCACTGCTCCCCTTACACCTGCACTTGCAGGGCATCCTCCATCTCTCTTTGTTCCAAACTGAAAACTTCCTTGTTTCATCAAATGTGACTCACCTTTGAGGTTTTCAGACCCAGTGGTTACTTATATCATCTCAGCTCCTGTGTCTCAGGCTCACCACTTCTTGCTCAGTTTCGTTAGTTTGCAAGCTGTTTTTAATTCTTCAGTGTTTGTTGTCCTAGAAGTGAGAAAACTTCATTTCAAAGTGATTCACATCTCCTCTTTCCCTTTCTAGACCCAGAAATCCATGACCGGCTACCTAAAAAAATTCTGTTTCTGTCTTGGGTAGGTAAAATGTTCTCATTGCATGAGCACTTGGTTAGTTACACCTGGAGCACCACGGAGTCAAGATTATTCTGACTAATGCTGGAACATCATGGGAGAAACAGTGTGAGCAGGGAAGAGAAATGTGCTGCAAGTGTAGAGCTCTGTGTGTGCAAACTTAGTGGAGCAGCAGACTGAAGTAATCAGGGTGCAAACTCTGTTCTGGCCTTTGGGTACATTCTCTTATGAATCTGCTCACCTGCCACCTCTGAAAATGCAGCATTTAGGTGCATGCTGGCAAATGTCTCCTTCTTCCCTCCTCATGGGGAAAGGGAGGAAGGCCTAAGGTCCGAGCACGTGTTTCTCTCCTCCTGGGTGCTCCATTATCAGCCCTCCATTAAACCACTTCTCTGCCATACTCCCCTCACCAGATGGATAATGAGGGGTTGCTGATGGGCTTTCACCTGCCTGGACCAAAGTAGTGTGGACTCACTGAGCGTCAGGGCAAGCAATGCCATTTCTCTATTTTCTTAGTCTTGGCTGAAGGTAGTTTGAAGAAAAGAAGATATTTGTGGATGAATTCTGCAGTTAGTCACTTTGTGGTCAGGGTACAACTGCTGCTGAAGCTATTTATAGATTATTTCATGAAGGCTGTTGGTGTTAGAGTTACCAACCATTGCTCATTTGCTCTGTCCCCTTCCACCACTCCAGCACCAGCAGGAGTGTCTCTTGAGATACATTTGCCTTTCTGTGATAGTCTTGCAGTGCCTTCATAAAGGGAAAACAGCCTTCAGTTTGCTTCTGTATGGTAAGAAGCTTTGGGATGGATCTTGCAGACAGTCGTCCAGAAAATGGATCAATTGTTATTTCCCCTCCTGAGGACAGAGAAGCATTTTTACTATTGCACAACCAAGCACAATTAGCAAGTGCTTATGGCTTGTTTCATTTGTGGAGCTTCATTTCCATTTAAATCTGTGAATTTTAACGTCAGGAAGCTGTTCCTGCTAACACAGGGTATTCACCTGTGGGAATAATCTTCCAAAAGGAGCAGGTAGAAGCATTGCAGGGTTTGTCTGAACAAAACAATGGAGAAGCGTATTGACGAAGAGTGTGGCTGAGCTCACAATGAATGCTACACACTCCCTACATGACCTCAGGCAAATTTCTTCCCTCCAGGCTTCAGCTGCCCACCTGTAAAATGACAGTAGCATTTATTTCCTCCGCTTTGTGTCCTCCTCATGTGTTCACACCACAAAACCTTTGGTGGCAAGAGCCGTTGTTAAGTGTTTAAACACTTGCCAGGGACAGACTCCTTGGTAATATCACCAGCAACGGGAAGGAAGGATTCTGCTTTGACCAGGGCAATGAAATACAAGGTTACATGCTCCAATAGTTTTTAATATTAATACAGCTGTTTTACAGTGTCGGTATTTTTCTCTGTGCATTTGTCTTTCTCTCTTGTTGCAGGAACTCTTTGTGGCTGTTTGGCAGGCTCTTACTGCACTCTGGCTGCTCGTGCATAACACTGGTCTTGTTTTATAAACACTTATATGATGCTACCTGGATATGTTGGCTACTGAACAGAATCTCCCACCAGTACTACAAATCTTGGCTGTGGCCACATTAACCCTAGAAAATTTTGAAGACTCCAGACTGGATTCCAGTAGGGCTACTGTATTGCTTCTGGGAAGACCATGCACTTTAAAATAAAGCATTCATGAATGCTAAAATCACGTGACAATGTCTGTCTTTCCTGTGAGAATGGCATTAGCTCCTCAGAGGAATAAACTAAAGCCCAGGTATCTCAGCAAGAGGGAGTATACTTAAATGCATTCAGTTGTTTGCTGTTGGAGGTGGGTCTGAGATGCAAAAATTGCTTCAACGTCCACATTCTGATCTACTCCCCAAATCCCTGAATGTCTTGCCCCCATCGGCACAGGCATGAGTGTGGGAAATCTGTAATTAAATCTAAATAGGATCTTCTGTTAATGCAAATTGAAATGACCCCATTATCAGCAGAGCAGTGAAAACCGATAGGAGCTGAAGCTTTGTCCTGAAAAATGCCTCTTGGCAGACTCAGGACCAGCCAGCTCTGTGGATTAGTATGTCAGTCAACCACCTTGCTGCCTAATGACAGAAGTCCTGCAAATGGCCCCTCTCGTACACACAGAGCAATACTACTGCACATCCACAGCAAGCCCCTCATGAAGAATATGGGGTTGCCCCCTTTTCTCACAGTGTAGGGACTATCTGCAGGCTGTGGCAAGCCCTGGTGTCCCTTGGAGGAACCTGTCTTGCACAGACCATGTGTGTGACAGGGCTGCAGATTTCAAATGCCCTGTGTAGACAGAGGTCATCAATATGTCTTCTGTGTGCTTCACTGAGCAGTCAGGCCTTCCCCATCCACTGCAGTATGCAAGAGACCTTGATCAAGCTCTCGCTGGTCCCACAGGACAGCTCTTTGTGGATGCTTAAGAAGACTTCAGTGCAACCTGCCTTCTGGGCTTGGCTGCCCTAAGAGCTCTCCATGTCCTAGTTTTCTACCGTCCAGAAAGGCATTGTGCGCCCTCCGTCCTTGAACCACTTTTGGAAGTAGACTGTCTTTGATCATGATGGAAAACATGCTACCTCACAATGTCATACCCAAGCGTAACAGGACACGCAGATTGCTTGTCCTAGTTATAAATTTCCATGCCTAGTCTCTGAAAGGAGACCAGGATGGTCTCCACACAGAGGCTATGTCTACTTCTGGGTTTCAGAAAGGTATCTCAGTGCTTCAGCAAGTATCAGCTGGTATCTGTGCTTCCAAGTCTTGCTGACAGCATGTTTTTCCCTGCATCTTCCAAATTCACCAACCATCGGCTGCACGAGAGCAGTGGGAAAGAGTCCTGCCTGGCTGTTGTTGCTGAGTAAGTCATGCAGCAGTGAATTAGAGCTGTTGAAGATCAAAATAACCCAGAAAATGGTTTTAGCTTCCTTCTCATGTTATCTCCTACTCCAGATATTTTTGCTCTTTTTCACAGATTAGGAAGAACATGAAAACCACTCTTTAATGAGACTGTATCTTGCAGGGCTGTCTTGTCATATGCCCAATTGCTTTTCATGGTAAGTACCTGATGTGAAAAAGGAGCTGAAACACTGAAAGTTGGGAAAGCAAACACACATAAAATGTTTATGATGGAGAGAAAGTGTGCTGAAAGCATGCACAGTAGCAAAATGCCCTGTTTCTATGTAGAAAATGGAGCTTTCAAATTTGAAAAAGAAAATTCACTACAGCTATGAAGAGGGGATACGACTGTGAGAGCCCATCTTACGAGACAGAACACTTGTAGGAACTCGTAAAAAGCTTATTACATAAGCATATTACAAAACACTGTTTAAACCTGTGAAAATATCATCTAACTGACGCAGGATGTTGCGTGGTGCATTTCCTGCTGTTGCCTGCTTTCCTGCATCCAGCCCAGGGCACGCTTCTAACACAGGCACTCCATGAGGCTGGGCTTATATAGCCTGGGGAGAAATTTGGAAGTGTGCTCTGAGATGAACATCTGTGCTGATTACTCTGTCTCCATTAAAAAAAAAATTGTCCTAAGCCATCTCCATTATTCCCTGTAATTGCCATAACCCACAGATTGTAATCCTTGTGACAGAAGCCTTTAGCAGAAGAAAGTGTAGTGGGGGATGATTTCAGTACCGTTGTTCAGCTCTGTGAGTGCAAATCTTTGTGGGCAACTTGACCGTAGAGTTTAAAACACAAGATAGAGCAGCGTGACACTTGATGGTGGCATGAAAGAAAAGACAACTGACTGTACAGCCCAGTTTGCAGCTGTGCCTGGTGGAGTGGGTGGTAGCTGCTGTAGGGAGGGCATGTGGGGGCAAAAGTAGAAGTTCGGGAGAGACCAGCTCCATTTTGTTGCTAAAAGCCAAAGTAATTTCCCTGTCTTGTCAGCTGACAGCTCCTGCTCTTCTCCCTAGGCAGGAGGAAGGGCACTTTCTGTTTCAGTGCCATGGTGCTGTGCTGGATGGGATGCAGAGGGAATCTTGCAGGGAGCTGCAGTGGAAGTGATGGTAAAGGAGCTGCTGGGTGCAGCCTTTCAAACCCCAGCATTTAGCCATGGATACATTACCAAAGACATACTGTGCAAGACATAAAAAAGGGTGACAATACCATTGCTCATCCGCTTCCTTCCTTTGCACATCCTAAATTTTGCTTTTTTAGTTCTGACTCAGTTTATACACCCCAGGCATACAGTGTGTTTAGTGAAGTGAGACAGGTTTGCAACAGCTTTCTGTCTTTAATTTTGCCTAGTTGGGTTTATCTCACTAGTACCCTCTCCTCTGATGGGACTATGTGGGAAAATAATGATCATGTATTGAACAATCCCG
>VYZW01066802.1:0-15245 GCA_013401315.1 Balaeniceps rex
TCTTACTGAGATCCAGAAAGAACCCTGCACCATCTCTCTCTCACTTCAAACACCAAGTGCAGAGCAGTAGAGAATTCAGAGACCAGGATTTTCTTCAAGAAAGGATTTGAAAAATAGGACAAAGAAAATGTGTTGGTATGAAACAGTATCTTGGAGAATTTAGTCAAAGATCAGTGGCATTATAAACCGGAAAGTATCACCAAGCTTCAACATCATGCAAAAATCAGCTTAACTTTGGACAAAAGATTTTGCCCTTTGGATTTGTACCAAACCTTAAAATATGCAGGAGGAAAAAAATGTGCTCAGAGTAGAGTAGGACGAATTTCTTAGTTTGGCAAAACATGTTTAGTAACTTGCAACACAGCCAAAGGGACAGGAAGAACTTCAACCCTTACAGGACTGGCACTCTGCAAATGGAGACTAAAAGATCGAGCTGAGAAGAAAATTACAGTGACTGCAAGAAGGAGCTTATTTCAGTGTAAACAGGGAAAAGCCTGAGATGACAATAGCACCTGCTATTTGGCTGCAAGTCATAAACCAAGATATTACAGAGCATTCCCAATACTTGTTGCTACATGAACAGCAAGCTAATAGACCTAATACAAGTACCCTGTGCTTGCAATACTAACTGAACGTTGTCTTAGAACAAACAAACAAGGAAGGAAGAGTTTTAATGCTTCACAGACTTAATGGCAAATTATTGCTAAACTCTTGGCTTAAGTATAAGTCAGGAGAAAGTGGAGGTTAATCATTACAGCCTCCCAACTCCCACAGACTGTAAGAATCATGTCTTGGGGATGGGTAGTCATAAGGTAATACCAACTGGAGTAGGATTTATATTGCATATTTGAATCTTAGTGACAAATGCTATGATCAAATGGAAAGCTAACAGTGATCCAGAGCTGCCTGTAGTTTATGATTCTATAATGAATGAATGGATTAACATTTTCAGTTTTCTTTAAGGATCATATACAATTATACATAAAGAAAGTTTACTGAGTATCACCTGATCGTTTTTTCCTGACAGAAATCAACTGAGAGCCCAATGATTACTAAATATTCTCTGAAAGTTGTAAAAAATGAGCTTGTTTCTAAGAGTTGCATTTGATAGCCTGAGGTAGGTGTACATACAAGGAAAATTGTGAAATGATGTTAAAATTTTCAACAAATTAAACACATCAAAACTATTTTCAGCATATATAAAATTGTTCTCTGTAAATATTCTCTTACAGAAAAATACCTTCATTAACCACTTATGAGATGGGCATCTATTGTAATAAAAATGCCCAGAAATGCTTTATGAATTCGTTTAGTTCAGTACAGGCAGAATAATTTTTGGAATACCTTCTTCCCCTTGACTTCTACTGTTCTTGAAAATACACCTCCTACAAAACTTCAAGTATGGATTTGAAACTTTATTATTAAATCATTTATTATTTTAAAAATATTGATTTTAAAATAATATATTACTATTTATATTAATTAGAAAATAACATGTTAGTGAACTTACTTTAGTATAAAAGTAAATAAATACACTTCATTGCAGATTACTCTGTAACCAGCAGCTGTGTTCAAGTCACAATTAAACCTGAACAATCCAGGTAGGAAAAATCTGGTAAATTTGCAGTAGTGACCTGTGCCACTACTAACAGCAAGCCTTCCTCTTAGCTCTAACTGCCTGATCTAACTGCCTACATAGACAATTAAGCAGAACTTCCAGACGCACCATAATCACACCATCTGGAAACACCTATGAGCTTTTCGCACTGTGCATTTATTGCTGGTTTACACTCTCTGCTATACTGGGCTGTAAGAACTGCCATACCCTATTAAGTTCTGAATAGATCATGTTGGGGCTGCTCTAATTTCCTCATTGTTATGGTAAACAATTGTAGCTGTTTTGAGTTAAATGGCCACTGCATTAATATGTATCCATGTTTTCAAAAAAGCCACTACTCCTATATACATAAATATTTGTAAAATATAGTTTGCATACTTCTAACAGCAATTGTAAATTACTTTCTTATGTTAATGAAATGCAAAGTAGTGATGAGAAATTGATAACAATGCTTCAAAAATTTTCTAGCGCTCCATAAAATGATTTTTTTACACTACTTCTGTTGATTTGTCATCTGAAGCATGGTAAGATAACCACATTTCCAGGAGGTAGAACAGATGAGTAAAGGAAACTCAGTGGGCAGCAGCACCAACAGAGAAGGCAGGCACACAAAAGATGACAACTCTCTTAGAAAGTTATTTTGCATATTTCTTTGCAGCAGACCACACCTGAAGCACAAAAAGAGCTGTGGTAACTTGAGAAGAGAGGAAGAACATCCTTGAATCAGCTCTGCCAAAAGTCAAGATCATTTTGCCAAAAAAAAAAAAAAGTAAACAACCCCACACTGATAAAGCTAGTTTTGGCAGAAACATTGGTCACCAAAGTGTAAGACCTTTGACAGAAGAGGTCTGGTAATTTTTTGCAGTAGTTTAAGACATTGCTGAATCTATGTAACAAACATATCATCTTATGGAAGAACTCAACATATGCGAACCCTGAAGCAACTCCCAGACTCTTGGCCTAAGTCCCCTAATCAAAGGCTAAAGCTAATTTGCTGAACTAAACTTGAACAGCTGAAGCACCCCCACATACTCCGTTCTGCTGACTCTACTAATATAGCAGTAACATCTGAAAGAGGGGCAATAACAAATGCCTGGGAGCTGCCTCAAAGTGCAGCAGCTGCTTGCTCAGTGAAGGTGATTCAAAGCCTTGAATAAATGGTATGGATTTTTCATTACTTTTTTGTGACTGAACAACCAAATAAGGATATTTATTTTTCCATGTCAATAGTTGCAAGGCAGAGAAAATATTCAAAGTTACTTGTTTTTTCTAATAAAACATGTACTTTGAATTTTGTAGTAAGATTTATTATAAAATATTAGAATAAATAAAGCTCTTGCAGTCTATCAACTAATTAGTCCAAACCAATAAATTACCAGCTATGCCTCTCTACTTAGGATCTTTAATTAAAAAACCTAAGTTCTCTTTATCACCTTTACAGAGAAAGAAAAATTATCTCTATTTTATCAGAAAAGCTCTCATCCAGCTCTAATTTTACTCAGCAGTAAACAAAGATTTAATCTTATTTTGATTCCATAGTGACTGCATATTGGAATGAGATCGGGGCCATTTAATGTTTCAGTCCTTATTTGTAGACCCTGCTTTTCATTTTGGTAAGTCTCTGGGGAACCTAAATTTTTTAAAAGTCTTTTTCTGTAGACTGGCAGTAGGAAAAGACCCTGCCTCAAGTATGAATCTGATTCTCTTACCAATGGTTGGATCCATGCCCAATTAGGAAAACCATACTAATTAAAAATTCTCCAGAACGTCTCACACAGGGAAATTTGGATGGAGCAGGCACAAGAGCAGAACCGCACCACTCCATGACATTTAATCTAAATTTCATATATTAAGCAGAATAGATTTAAAAGGTGGATAGCAATTTTTATTTTAAGATTTTCATCCTGCAGATTCACACATTTCTAAAAACAAAACATAAACAAAATGAAACCAAACCCAGAACTTCCAGCCCAGTTTAGACAACTTCAATGTCTCAAAGTCCTGGCTGGCAGCCCAGGGCAGTTCCACACCAGGCAATGCATTCCACGTCCCTGAAGGGGCTGCTTTTTCAACTATTTCTTGCCTTTTTTTTTTTTTCCAAATAGATTGTCAGCATAAACCATGAATGACCCCGCTATCCATGTAGCCCCAACACTATTTCTGTGATTTTCTCCATCTCTAAGGCCAACCAGCAGTTCTTATTTGGGTTCCTATTGCTCTTTGCCCTCCCTCCCCAATGATGTTACAGGAAGGTAACGATGCTAATGGTTATTTAACAAAGTTCATTCCTGCTTCTTTCCTTGTTTCTTTCCTCTGCATACTGGAGTAATCTTTTACAGCGGGCAGACGTAGTCCAGGTCTCACTTACACGAGCATTGGGTTTAGATAGGCTTCACCCCATGGCAATGTCATAAGCATTGAAGTTTCCCGTAATAAGTCTTGTAGTTACATCTGCCTGGAATTAATGAGGAAAGTATCAGAATCCAATTAGGAATTTCATTAAAAGTCACTGAAAGAAAGAAGAGAGGAGCTGGAAATAAGGAGAGAGAGTTAAAAGTTTCCAGAAGAAAAAGAAACAAAGGCAGTTTTGAAAATAATTTGTGTTTGGCTTTGCAACGCTCAGCAAAATGTCAGAACAAATGGACATATCAAGCAATAAAACTGAAATCCATGATCTCTTGAAAGAAATTGTGCTCAGTATAATTCCCTGAGCTTTATTCACTAGAATTCTGCATGAACACCAAAGCCCATGTTTATAAATCCTTACACAGGAATGGATTTTAAATGACTTTGGAAAGAAAGATGAAATTATATTTCCAGGAAAAAAATGTAGCCTTCCTTTATGAAGGTTTCTTAAGTTAGGAAAGCTATAAATGAAGTTGCAGTTAGCTTCTCTATATTAATGCAGACATCATACTTAGCATGACTGATTTCTTAATTTTCTGAATAAAGACTGTAATGGGAATATTCTTAGTTGGTTTTCACATGGAAGAATTAATTTTAGATTAATACGAAAAGTTGTGCAGTCTTGCCTGTTTTAAAATCAACCTAAACACTTAATTATGCTTTTAAAAAAAAAATTGTCACAGAGCACAAATATTTCCTGTATTTTAACAAATATTTGTTTGAGAATTAACTATGAAAAAGAGATTCAGATAACACGAATATGAAAATATGCATTAAAAAAGGAAATTAAAAATGTCTCTTCAATGAATATGGATCTGTTTTCAAAGCAGTCTTAATCCATATCTTTCTCTGAGAGGTAGCAGATTTTAAACTGGAACTGCATAGAGCTCATCAGTGAAATAACAGATCTTTCATTGAGGTTAAAATGTATTTAAAGCACTTAGCTTTAGTAATTTTCTGCTTATTGAGCCCTAATTTATGTTATTGTAAATCTGAAATATCTCTGTTGATGTCAAATGGTGTCATGTAGGTTTCATACCAATGTAAAGGATAGCAGAATCAATCCATAAGCTTCCTCTAGTTCTGCTTCATCATTAGTATGTTGTGGGTGGGACTTAAAGATAATTTGTTGCAGAAAAACAAATGATTTGAATTACAATGCATTCATTTTCACAGCACTGTTTCCATCTGCTTAGCTTCTCTGGAGGGTTAGTTCTGTTTGACACATCATTATATTTTTAGTTATAATCTTTTATTAACAACAACCAAATATGTTGACAGTGCAAAACATTTTCTTTCATGAGCAGTAAAAGATAGGCAAACACTCTTTAGGAAATAGAAAAAGTGTATGACAGAGTTGAGGTAATACAAATTATAGGTTACATTGAACATAAATACTATCATAAGCATTAGATCAAAGTCTTGTTTCTAATTAATTCATCCCATTTGAATGTTTCCCTAAGTAATGTTGTTCCTTTGTTACATGTTGCTAGCAGTATTTTTATTCCAACTCTCTTGTGTCTTTTATTGCAGTAAGCCATATTCCTTTAGAGCTCAATTCTGTGGTCTTCACTCAATCCAAATTCCCAGTTCAGTCTGGGGGCAGGATTTGCTTGAACAAGGACAAAAGAATTTAGTCTCTAGTGTTAGTTATATCTGTATTCTCAAAGCCTAAATGCATTTTATTTTAGCAGAGTCTAGAATTTAACATGGAACAGAAGAGTCTTAAATTCTACTCCACTTTCTGGTTCTGAATTTTGTATAAGTTTCCTTAGCTTCCTTTTTCCATTAACACTGCCACCAATAAGATAGGTATAATAATGAGCATTAAATCCTTCTGACAGATAATTTGATGAAAGGCTCTGCGTACCTATAGTAGGTCAGATGCTAAGAGAGAAATCTCTCGCACAGTATAAAGCTCAGATCACCCACTTAACATTTTCCTTTTTATGTGACTAGGAGGGGATTCCAGAGCAAAATCTGCTTGGGTAATTCAGAGTCAGTCACAAAATGTTTAAAAGAACTAGTGTTATGTTGTAGCTGAAGTACAAGTTAGTCCCCAGGAACCCATGACACTGGCAGTGTGGAAAAGGGGCATACAACTATCTTTGCTTCTCACTCTCCAGCTGTACCCCACAGGCAAGAATTACACTTCGTAAGCGACGAAATATTATTAGTTTATTTTTCCGAGGTCTTGCACATATTTCAAACTCTGTTGCCTGGCATGTTTAATACAAGTTAAACATCTACCCTGCCTGTCAGAAAAGTGTCGTATCTCAACTACTCCAAGTCAAATAGGATATAGCACAACTCACATTGTTCAGTTCCAAATATTTAACTGGGGAACAAATTAACCACCTGTAAGAATATACACAATTATCCTATCCCAATAGAATTGTGCCATGTACTTTGAACTCTGATAGAAAATGTCCTCTAAATCAACTGCCTTTTGGTAATATAAACTTCTAAATAATATCTGAAGGACTAAAGCAGAAATGAATTTAGATTATCACACACAATGCCTGCAATTTTATATAACAGAGCTCAAATACAAATTTTAGACTGCTACAGAGCAGAAATACAGATTCACTGAAAGAGCATAAAAGGTTTTCTGAACAGCTGAAAAATGTGAACTCTTATCCCACATTACAGTCCTGCAGGTCCATAACACCCATCTTTAGATAACAGTAGCATATGCCCAAAATGTTCATTGTACATGAATCTAATGTACATTTGTTGAGAGGAACATGGTGAAGTCAGGCCTGAGCTTTAGATCACATATATCATAATCTGAAATCTGGGTCACCAATGACTTTAAAAGCCATTGTCAGAATCCTTTTTTTCCCCTACTTCTGCTTTTATACAGTTGTATACTATTTCCTCTATGACGCAGAACAATTAAAAACCAAAATTCTCACATATCCATTTATGTCATATAATCCATTTTGCTAACCTGCTTTTCCTAAATATTTTCCTTCACACGCATCCCAGTTTTTAACACCTCCATTCTGCCATCCTCCAAGATGTTCAATTTGCTTTCATTTCTCTATTGTACGATCCTTCTCATCATTTTATCTTTTTTCCCTACTTGAATTCCTTCACTTCTGTGAAGTTAGGCTCACAAGTTACAACTAAGTAAAACCTTTAAAAAGTAGCTAATGTAATGTGTAGGCATGTCATAAAAAATAGCTGTGTCCTGGCTTACCTGTTTTTTAAGAACAGTATTATGATGTTTATAAAACGACTTTGTTTCCCTAAACCTAAACAAAAAAAATTTGATTAAAAGAGAACAAAAAGCTTTGATCAAGAAAAAGAAATTTGATCCAAATGGACTTAATTAGATGAGGATTAGTACACTCTTTTCAATCTGTAATTTCCATAATGGGTTAACACCCCTGAAAATGTTAATTACACTGTGGAACTTAACACTGCTTGCATTATAGTGGTAAGAATTCAAACACAACAATTTTAATTTTTGAAGTGAAAACTGGCATTTCTTATGTTTTGTTCTTCTTGTAAGAATAAAAGATTTTAAAATCAGGCTGGACTATCCATGTGTGAGATTTATGTATTATATGTACTAAAGTGACTGTTTCATTAAAAAAAAACTTCTAGCCAAGCATTAGGGAATGCTAATGAATATAAACCAACCTCTCTAATTTTCTAATGGATACATTTTTCCAATCTAATCACTCTTTATATATCTTTAATAATGACTTATTTTTCAAGACTCCGGTCTTAACATCACTCTCCTTATCTGAGCCCTGAAAAAGCTGTTTAGAGATCATGAAGTCCTATGTGAACTCCTACTTACAGCTTAATTATTGTAAACTATATCTAACCCACATAAAAGCCAATTAAGAGGCAGCATGAGTAGCCATATTTAATATAAATAATATCAATGGCTCATATTCTCTCAGCATGATTCAGTTTAAACACTTAAACTACGAATAACTACAGAAAATTTCTGTAAGACTCCTGAGGTAGAATAAAGTTGTTTATAGGAAGACTTCTTCAAGCTATAAAAATTTACATTTATATCTAGACTGTATTATTCTAAGCCACAGGTATCACACTTTACACATGAACAATTAAAGATCTCTGTCAAACTGTGGGTGAATCTGAAACACATGAATACAATATTCATTCATTAACCACTGCATGAGATGAAGACGCTTTACTGCAAAAAAGACCCAACAAAGTACCAAAAAAAAATTCAAAAGGACAATTATTGAAATTAACCAAAAAATTATTTCAATGTTCCTATCAGTTTGAGAAATTCCAAGGAAAAATACTTCTTTCTACATGTTAGCATAATGTAGTAATGTGCTGATATATGCTTCTTACCCAACAGTTCCTGTGGAAAGATTTAAAATAATATCCTGCCTATTACTCTGTAAGTTCAGACAATTTTGTCCTGTAACTGAATCCATATAGGTGCACTGTTGCAGAGAACATTTTCTGCCATTTAATTTATGCCCTCCATCTCAAAGGTGACTGTCTTTTAGCATTAGTGGATTTCCAGATTTCCTCTCAAATAACCTGCCTGTGCAAAACTATACAGTAGTCAGGATAGCAGAGAACTGAGCTGGGATTATCTGTGTAAACTCCTAGCTCCAGATATTCTGGTCATTTGGAACACTGTAATAAGATACTGAAATCAAAATATACATGCTTTCAAAAGGCACCATTTCCATAGGTATAATGGTAATGCATGAAGTAAAGGCAGGCCAAGGGCTTTGCCTTTGCAAAACAGTTCCTTTCAACTCACTGCATATGCACCAATAACTCACAGAATAAACAAAAGCCTTGAAGACACTACACTATTTGTCAAGGAGCAAGGGAGGAGCTGACAGTGATGGATGTATGCTTTTACTGTGCTTAGTGTGCTCCTGAAGGCCTCCTTAACTCAAGGGATGCCCTCCTCTGTGCTGGCTCAGAGATCCTCACACACAGAGGGCAGTTCAGCCGCTGGCACAGAGATACTCTGTCCACCCGAGCGGTGATGCTGCTGGGCGCAACTGCAGATAAAATGATAACATACTCATATTTCACCAGAGGCTCCTGCTCCAACTGAATAATACCTTTATCCTGGATTGGAAAAGCAGCATTAAGCAGCTACCTGGTACTTGAGTTCTGGCCTTCTAAATCATGGATATTTTTTCTTTAGAAATTACTGTATCTAGATTTATACAGGATTAAAAAATATACTTACTTACTGTCTTTCCCTCAACTATTAAGAAGGTGGCATGCAAGCTCCATAGTCTTTGTGATTTAAGGAGTGGATCCAAAGTACAATGAAGAAGAATTTTATACTTTTCTAAAGTAGATTATTTAATCAAACATTCTCTGTGTAAAAGCTGCAACAAAAATTCTAATTAAAATGTAACCTGGGGTGGCTTCACCAATTCTAGTCTAATGGGAACTAATCACTGGTTTAGGTAAATTAACTCTCAGGTCTTAATTTGCTCAGATTTCCCTTAGAGTCTTCCTTCTTTAAGGAAAGAGTCGTTTGCTAGAATGTTTCAGCCTTCCAGGCCAGTGGCTTCATCCGTTCAATATCTGCCTAAAAGAGAAAGATACATTCTATTTCCAATATCTTCTGTATCAAACAAGAAGGTGTTCTTTTGACAGGTGAATACCATCCAAAGCATTATGTATGTGTATATGCACATGTGCGTCTCCCCCTTGTGCCCCAATTCTGTCGTCGTAGACTCAATATTTTTTGACTGGTCACATTAGGCATGGATTAAATATTTTAAAGTAAATAAGAGTTAGGACCACTTCATATCATAACACACAGTAAGACAAAAGCCTATGATCTCATGGAAACTCTGAATCACAGCAAGACAATCAAACCAGACCTAGTTGTATTTGAAGCATTGGAAAATACTACAGAAAGTCAGAAAATTACTTGACATTTGTTCTGACTTCTGCTTAACATGAAAAAACATCTGGGATTTCTGAAGATGTAACTAATTTCAGAGGATGTTTATAATCCAGTGTGCATTATTCCTAATTTACGATTAATTGTTCTGCCTCTCAGTTTTCAGAGTCTGGTCCATCTGTCATAACTAGTCCTTCCTTTAACAGGTCAACTACACTTGGCAATAGTCAGTTACCATTTTAAAATTCCTTCTTAAGTGAAATTTGTAAGACTTACTGACTAACCCAAGTGAGCAATATATGCATCAAAAGAAATTGAATCAATTTGAAAATGACTGGCACATAAGAAAAAAAAATACAAAGCCAAAAACAAACAACAAAGCCCAAAAGAAAACCTAATCAGATTTACATCTCAAATAAGTGACAGATTAATTTCACTATGGTTTTGCCTACTTGCAACAACCAGTATCTGAACCATAGATAGGAATTAAAGAACCAAAACCAGAATGACTTGATGCTTGATGGCTTATATACATACATATTTAATAAAAGTACATTAATCTTGTGACATCATAGTCAACACATAAAATGCTCCTACATGGTTGTGAATATTGTTTTTATATTAGTAGGGCACCTGAGGACAGTGAGATGTCAAGAGAAAACCACAAAAAAATTAACACTAGGATCACAAAGGAATAGAAACAGCATACATATGACAGATATTTAACATCGTGTTTAGAAAGTATAAAAATTTTGCTCTGTTTAGTATAAAAGAAATGCGCAAGTGATGTAAGTGTATCAATATTTCATTTTATTATTATTTTAAATCAAGTTCTGTTCTTTAAGTGGTCTACAGCTTCTTAGAGAGCTGGTCACAAGAGGGCAACATAGTTACATACATATGGAGCAGTTTTGCCATTCCACCCAATGGAAATTAATAGTATATAAAAAATACAACAATAGGATATGAGAGTTGTTTATTGATTGGTGTTTCTAACAAAGTAAATATCAGATTAAAATTACAAAAGTTAACCTTAACTCTGTCCCTCTATACAGGTTCCATAATACAGTCTGGTCACAGTGTAACATGGTATTTTCAAATAACATGTAAAGGTGTCGTACAGTTTTCCCTACGTTCTTAAAGGATGTGCCTGCTCTTGTTGGAAATCCATACAACTTTTGCCAGATCTGTACAAGCGTCTGTCTATACTGCACAGGAAAAAAATAAATCAGAGAAGTAAACCAGAGAATAGTCTGAAAATGCCACTGTCACTGAAACTTCATCTCCTACAATATTCTGATACCCTCTTTTAACTCACTGATTTCATTTTTTTTTTTAATCTGTAGGAGCTCTGCCTCATTCAGAAAGAATAAACTAGGTAGCTTAGTGATTACGGAATGTGAGACTTTTGGGTGGAATATGGGTAGTACATTCAACCTTAATTCCCTCATTGTTTTCTTAATAAGATCAACGGCATCAACAAAAGTTCTTCAATGAACCAATCCTTAAAGGAATATTTTATTTGTTTGTTTCAATATAAAGATTCTCCTTGATAAAAGCAGAGAAAAACCTTCCAATAAGATTTCAAAATAAATTTTTATTCAGATCTAGCCTTACAAATACTCTGGTAGACAAAGCTTTGTAGATCTAATATTCTGAAAAGACAAAGGCTTTTGTCTTAGTGCTGATTATCACTTTCAAGGTTATTCACTATGTTTATACTGGATTTAAGTCATACAACACACAAAAGAGCCAAGAGAATTCCCGCTATAGGTGCAATGCTGATCATCAATATTGTCATTATTAATTACGACAACAACACCACAAATTGTGTACAGGAAATCAACTGGAACAAGACTTCCAAGGACTCTCTGACAATGTCAGACAAAAATAAGTTCCAATCACTATAGTAACAGCTGTGAGCAACCTTCTGGTTGTATTGCAGTCAATGGCAAAACTCCCACAAACATCAGAAAGGCCTCGAGTTCATTTTGTGACAGTCATCCATGAGCCACACAACTAGCATTGACATTTTAGATGTGAAATAAAAACAACTAATTTCTCTACAGCTTGCTTGTAAATGAATGCATTAACATTGTCTAGAATGCTTGAATGCCTAACCTATGTACTGAAAATTCTGTAAAGCCTAAGTCCAGCTTTCTTGAAGGACAGAGACTTAAATGTGTAGCTGTGTTGCTCAATACATTTCTGAGAAAGATCTGTAGATTTTTTTTGGTTTTCTTGTCACAGTCAGCCTGCCACTCTTCCCTTGTACATTCCAAAGTTTTCAAATTGTTTTATCTTGGGTGAAAGAAAGATGGGAAGAGGAGAGAGGATATAAAGAAGAAAAAATAAAATTCATGAACAAGTTCCAGAAAATATTCTATTTATTCAAAAATGAAATATTATGTTAAAAATGAGAATCCAAGCAGTTAGAATTAAAAAAAAAGTGGTATGAACATATTAATTTATCTGAAGCTTGATAATTTTTATTCTGAGGAAAAAGAAATCCCCTTTTCATCTTTTTTTTCATTTCTAACCACCCAAAGCAAAATTAGGACCAGTGAGTGCTTCTCTCACATTACACTTTGTTGTACAGAGAGCTTAATGAAATCGTAATTTAATGTGACAATTTTTTTGAAAGTGTGGCCTGTAACACACCAGTTCATTTAATCCCAGACCTTCAAATGTCATGATCTTTCTCCATATCAAAATCTCATAGCAGGGAGGCAAAGATGAGGTGTTAGTCATTTTTATTGCTTTTGTCATCATAGTCTCATTGCTTTTTATCTTCATACTTTAACTTACATAGCACACAAGGTCCATGAGCTGACTCCCTTGGAGGTATCCTGAATGAGATCATCTTATTTTGTTAACAGCTCTCTCACAGATTTCAACATCCTAGCTCTTGTTCATCTCATTGATTATCATGGTCTTGAACCTTCTGGCACTCCTCTAGCCACATTTATTTCTAGACCTTTATCATCCACAAACATGCACATTAATGTCTAAAACCCTGAGACTTCAGAGAATCCATAGAGCAGAGTCAATTCCAGTTACCTATTCTCAGGCGAAGTCCTGAAGACTTAGCCTAGGTTTTAAGGAGAAACCAAGCTGCACAGTTACTGAATTGCTGCATAAAATAATTACGTTAATCGCTGAAGAGCTGTTAAACTGCACCCTCCTGATAGACCACCCAAGGTGAGCTAAAAATGCAGCCACATTAGAGCCAACTCAGGGAAAATAAAGGCATGTCACACATATGATCAGTCCCACTGATTGCCACATATCTGTGGAATCTGCACTTAAGACTAATGATTTGCGTGGAAAAAAGTAGGCGATGCGCAGAAGACAACCACAACTAAACAAAAATGCATGCCCTGGTGATTGCAATCTAAAGGAAGAGAAGGATGTGCTGAAGCCCTTTTTAAAGGAAAACTCTTTATCAAGCTGTAAGACAGAGAGAATTAAATCCCAAAACAATGTAAAACGATATCTGGATAAAATGGTATGAATAGCAAAGTTAGTGGGACAACATTAATTCCTCCACGATTGTAGAGTAAAAAGCCAAGGAGCTGATATTTCTCAGTAGTTACAACTAATACTAATTTGAAGGAGCTCCTGAGTACAATAATCAGACCAGTCTTCACTGCTTGAACTGAAATATATTTTTAACCTGCAAGAAAACTGCAGGCAGGTGACTTCAAAGAAATAATTTCTTATGTTCTTTGTATAATTTTACTTTACTGCACATCTCAGTAAAAAAATAAACATTATAGCAAAATATACAATAAGGTTTAAGAATGGTAGTAAGCTGTGAAAAGTAAGAAGTGCATGAAGTATTTAGTTTTCCATATACAGCAGAGATTTATTTTAATCCTTATGTATTCACTTTCAGTACTCCTGAGATAATTCTTTGTGCACTCCCCTGTGGAACACAAACCATTCTCCAAGGAGAGGTCAGCTACCTCAAAACTCCTTCCACTTCTTTCTTCAAGGAACGCAACATGAGTGAGCAATTACAGAAATTTCAACAAGCAAGCCATCCTATCTCCTACTGGTCATGTCTTTTAAAAGTACTATTATCCCCTAATGACCTGTAAAATCTCAGAAAGAAAGGCAACACATAAAAGTCCAGCTGCTTTCTTTCTCTGCTTAGCTTCAGCATGATGGAAATCAGGAACCCCTGACTGTGTTATGGCCCTGTGTCAACTCTGCTGCTGCTGCTGTCACCCATGCTAGCTCTCTTTTCATGACAGGTTCCTCCTCATTAGCTTCTGCTTTCCTACCACTGGTGAAATTCACACACTCATTCTGTTGTACAGCTGCACTTCAGGCTGTCACTTACCTAAGACTCAGGACCTCATCCAAAGTCCAGTCAATCTTCCCAAAATTTTAAGATTATTTGGATCTGATCTGTGATCTGAAAAAATATGAAAGAACTTGGCTAACTGGTCTTTTTTGTTTCCCGATTTTACCATATTCAACACAATTTTGACACTCCTTTCAATGAGCAAAGGAAATTCACACTTGACGTGAACCTTTTTCCCATGTGACACATTCAGGAAAAAAAAAAATAATTCCTTGCAATAGAAAAAACAGCATAAATTTCATTGTAGGAGTACTGAGGGACAAATAAACGTAATGGGCTGCACTAAGTCCTGTGGGAAGTGCTAAAGCACTATCTGATTAGAAAGTTTCCCTAAAAAAAGGCAAGTCCTACTCACTCAGTCTGTAAATTACGAAGATAAACATAAAATATGAAATTTCATAAAGAAATTTTTAAATAGATGTCCAATAACAGTTGCTAATATTTTGTTGACATTGACAAACAGCTATTTATTCTAACATTTGCACACATAGCTACAAAAACTTGAGTCCCTTCAACCAAACCTTTTCTTTTTCATAAGTACTCAGCTTCTATAGCTTCTTATGGAGTCCAGTGGGAGCCAGATGCACTCATAATCATTAAAACCAGAACACGTTTTCACATTAGCTACAAAGACACGTATTTCCAAGTTGATTATTGGAGTCACAAAGTGAAATGTTGATCTCACTGAAGTAATGAAATTTTAGAAAAGCCAGCAGTTTATTTGAACAAAATTTGAACAAGTTCCTTTACTATACGATTTTTAATTTACTACATATGTGGAACCAAAAGATGGCTCCTACAGAAACGTTTGCTACCTTGGACTGCTTGAAGGCAATATAATACATGAGTATTTTTGACATCAAAATTGCCATTTTGTCTGAGAATAAAGTTTAGTCAGAAAAAAGATCTGACCACCCTTGGTGGGTTGACTGTGGCTAAGAGCCAGATGCCCGCCCACCCAC
>VYZW01066803.1:0-10518 GCA_013401315.1 Balaeniceps rex
GGTCTTTTCCAACCAAACGATTCTGTGATTCTGTGATAATTTACACAATTAGCCGGATGAAACTGGGTTATTTAGGGTATAGAAATTTACAGTTAGCTTGTCGTAAGCCTTTTCTGCACTGTTGGATGTGAAACCACCCGAGCTGTTCCCACCCTTGTCACCCTTTTTATTAACCAGCCAGCCAGCGACCAAAACCAGCGTCTTGGTGAGCGTTGATCCGTCTGTCTCCCGAACCTGGCCGTGCGGGAGCAGGCTGGGTCAGGGTATCTGAAAATCATCCTGGCCTGCAGTTACAGCAGGTCTTGGTCTTGTCTGTCGGCATAAATTGTAGCTGATGTTTAATTACCTTATAATTAGCATCTTGTGCTTTGCCCTGGCTCTAGCAAACACAAGTACACCCAAGGTGTGTAGATCATGGGGTGTTTTTTTATCTCCAGGCTGTTTTCCCGTGAGCGTCTATCACCAGCGATGCTGTTGCAGGGCTAATATTCAACGTGCTCGTCATCTGAGCCCATAAAGCGCAGGTAACCAAACACAAGAAATCTCCAAACCCGCTTATTCCTAAAAAAGCCATTTCCCTCCCCAAACGGCGCATGTCAAAGCGGGGAGCGCACAAGAACAGGATCCTGGCGCCGCTTTTCTTGGGAGGGAGACGATCACCTTAGGAGACCTTTCCACCGCAACTGTGCCTGGTGAGGCTGAGCCCGGCTGGGACGCAGAAGCAGCCCAGCGATGTAGGTGAAAGGCCGGACCGGCGTATCGGCTTTCCCCGCTCTCCAGGAGACCTTCCTGGCCTCACAGCTAATGAACGGCGCGTCCTAAAACGGCGCCGCTTGCCTCACCCTCTAAAGGCAGCTGAAGCCAGGTCGCGCCTCTCGGCGCTTCACGGGCACGACCTGGCTCTAAACGCGTCGGGGAAAAATGCGTGGCTTTGTCGTACGCTGAAATTATCCGTCTTTAGTGCTACCGTAACATCTGGGAGAAAGCCTGACTGCTGGGAGGACGCGTGCAAACCAAGGATGATGTTAAAACGCTTAAAACAGCGGTTTTCGTCTCATGGGCTGCTCTTTAGGGCTTCCCGCAGGTAACTGAGCCTGGCCGGTCGAATTTGTCAGCAGGCTTGGATCTGTCGTGTAGGTGCCTTGCCTCTCCATTGCACCGTGGTTTGGTTTGTAGGGTTCTGCAAATTAAAAATAAAATACTAATTGAAAACCAAAATTCAGAGAGTCAGAGCCCGGCGAATACGCTGGTGTAATTCTTTTGGCTTCGTAGAAGGGGACTTTGGCTGAGGGTAGACTGTCACCAATTCAGAGTTCGCTTGCCAGAGGAAAACTCTGTGGTTTGGACCTTTCTAATTTTGGCCTTCAGCTTTGGCTTTCTGCAGCACTGAGAAAGAAACGGCATCGCAGCGTCGTGTGGAGCAGGGAAATATTTCACCATCGTGGTGGGGTTTTTTCCCAAACAGTTGGAACAAAGAGGGTTTTTTCCCAAACAGTTGCCTCTCAGCGTGCGGAACAAGACAAAAACCCCTCCGAGAAGAAGCAGTGAGCAACAGAAAACACATCACGAGGGGTTTTTTTCCTGCGTATCCGACTTCTCGCACGCTGCACGACCTCGCGGCTTGCCGCGATCAGAGAACGGGTGCGGGGCAGAGCTGGCAGGGCTCTAACGTCTTGTTCCTTCTCTCCGCAGAGCAGAAGCGGAGCTGTGCCGGGCGGCATCCCGTACCGAAGGCTGAATCGTCCCAGGCCTGCGCCTGATCTCTCGGAAGAGGAAACCAAAAGAATCGCCAGGATCTTCTCTGCTCAGCTGTCCAAGAAGGAATAGCGTTGGCGAGAGGCCGTCTGCGGCGGCCGCTTCCCGAGCCGCGGCCTGATGCATCGGCAAAGGCCGGGTTATCCAGGGAAGAGGAGATGAAAGCTGCAGGTTTCAGGTTCTGATTTTTAATTTGCCTAATTGGTATCCCGTTAGAGGGACTTAAAGCCTGGTGGTCAACCAAGGGGAGCTGAGAGACCGCGTGTCTTGCAAGGGCAGGTCCCCGCTGAGACTCGCCGCTTCGGGTAACCCGTGAGCTGTTATCTGGTCTCCAGATACTCCGTTTTTGGGGATTTATTCACGTGAAATTTCTCTAATGAACCTTTTTTTGGAGTAAACACGAAGAGACAGCTCCTTTTTCTTCAACCAAAGGACGGAGAACATGAGAATTCTGCCATCCCAGCGGCGAGCAGGGAACTGCTGCCTCCCTGCCGGCGTGGGCTGCGGGTGGGGAGGGAAGATGAGCTCCCTCCCCAGCGGCCTTTCAAAAATAGTTGGTGGGAAGCAGAATTTCCCGATTCTAGAGGAATGTCTGCGCCCAAGGCGCTTGTGTGAACGCAGGCCAAGGACGCTGTAAAATACTGATGCGTGTACAAAAGGGTTTTACTAGAAGTGTGGAACTTTTATCTTCTAAATTATTTTTGTACGTTTTTACGTCGGGTACCTTTTGGATAACGGACTTTGATGTAAAGTTCTTTTTGTACCGCTCTCCCGTGTTTGTTTGTCAATAAAACTCCCCCGTTTTCTTGGCGTCTGGTGCGACGTGTCCCGCTGCCAGGTCACGAGCCTGTCCTTAACAGGTGGCCGGGGCTTCTGCCCCCAGGAGCCTCCGGTAACGGGCAGGAGAGGACGTCGTGGAAACACCTCCTGGAAGATGGTGCGGCTGCGGGGGCACGCGTAAAGGTCGCTGCTTTGCAAAGTAATTGAATATCGCCCGCGTGGAAGGAGCCAGATCGCGGAGGCGAGCGACCGCTCCGAATCAGAGCTGCTTTTCAAACCATGAATTCAGGATTTAAGGAAGCGAAGTGGCAGCACCCCTTTTTTCCTCCCACCTCTGCGGTTTTGTTGTTCGCAGGGGGAAATCCTAAATGTGTTAATTCACTGCTAAGGCAACTTGCCCATGCTGGGGAGCTAGACCCCAGTGGTAGAATCTGATCCGCCCTGCCCGCGTGCTGCCTGCAGAGCTCCGAGCCTCCTGCCCAAAGCCGGGGCAGGCCGGGCATCGGCACTGCCGGATACCTCCCACCCGCCGGCATTCGCAGCCTCAGCAGCCCCGACCCTGCGAGAACAGGAGTGACGCGCAGGCTTCCTTCTCCCGCTGCTGATCCCGGTGCCATCCCCAAAAAACGCAGGCGGGATGCCGGCTGGGTTGGGAACACGGCGATGGAGGAGGTGACATTGTTGACTCCTGAGTTATATCCCAGGCATGAGATAAACAGCTTCTTCCTCTTGCATTTAGGTCAGCGAAGGAGCACGGGCCAGCCGGCCAGGAAAATAAGACGGCAGCCAGCCGGAGAGGGGTGTCAGCGCTGAACGCTGGGTGAGCTTCTGCCTTGAGCCTGAGCAACGGAGCAAAGGTGGCTTCAGGGTGTCAAACCACCTCGAAATCCCTCTCGCGTGCTCGGGCGCAAGAGCAGAGGCTTTCTGCACGTTGCTGGGGACGTGCAATCTTTCGTGAGCGCGTCCCTTTGGGGTTTGTGCCTGTAGCGCTAAATAGATCAAAGCGATAGGCTGAGTTTTAAGAAAATGGAGGAAAAGGGGCATTTCTTGAGCCGTCACCCCACCCTCAGCCTCCAAGCCTGAGCCCCATCCCTCCCGGCAGCGCCGTCACCTCGGCCGCAGACCCAGCGCGCGGCCGCACTCGAAAGGGCATCGGGGTTTTCGTCGTGCGGAGCACCAACGCGGGAGGGATTTACCTCCGAGTTCACGTGGCCCCCCTGCCCTCGGGCTGCTCCACGTGAGCTGGGGGGATACGTTACACCGTGCGGAGGAAATCCCGCTGGTAAACAAGCTCGGCAGCTGCCCCGGATTAATTACGGCTGCGTGGGCCGTGCCAGGGGCAGAGGGGTCCGGCCTGCCCCACCGGGGGAGCGCTCGGTGCTGCTCTGCCTCCCGACCGCTTGCCTTTAACGCCTTGGGGCAAACGTTTTCTGCATCTCGTCCTTCCCAAGCACATTTGGGTTAAAAACCGAAATAACTCCCCTGTCCCCAAGGTCCTGGCGGCCACCAGGGCAGGACCACATTGTCGGGTGCTGCTGCCCCACGGCTTTGCTCCCATGGGTGCTGGTGGTCTGGGCAGGACCCCCCCCCCAGCCATGCCCGAGCACTGGCGGGGGGGGTGGGGAGCAGAAGGCTGAAACACAGTCACCCAGTCACGGGTGCTGGGTGGCCCCGCTCATCGGCGCAAATGCCACCGGGGGAACGGGGTTTCGCTGTCACCCGATCTCCGCGGCCACTGGAATGTCCTCCCCGGGTGCTATATAAGGGGGGGGCCAAGGAGCCGGCTCTCAGGGCGATGGCTGCGTGGAGAAGGGTGTAAGGCAGGAGCCAGGACGTGGTGCTGAGGTCCCTACGGTGAGGCCGCAGGGGACCCGGCCCCTGGCAGGTCATGGTGGGGGAGATGCTTTTGCCGAGCCCCCCCAGTTTTGGCCTGGGTGGGATGGGGCGGGTGGGCAGTGGTGAATTCCACGCTGGCCCCAGGCTGAGTGAAGAAGCCCCGTGACTCAGTTTCCCCGGGGATGCAGGCAAGGAAATGGGGCAGGATTTGGCTTTTGGGGTTGTCCGAAGCCACCATGGCACATCGTCACCTCTGTCCCTAAAGCGGGCACCTGCTTGAAGCCCCGTCCGACGTGACATCCCACCCCTCGCTTTCCTTCCAGCCCCTCCGCCACGATGGTGGGTCTGAAACCCCCCGAGGTGCCCCCGACAGCTGCCGTGAAGTTCGTCAGCGCGGGGACGGCCGCCTGCATCGCCGACCTCTGCACCTTCCCCCTGGACACCGCCAAAGTGCGGCTGCAGGTACGATCTGCTAGACCCCCCCAAAATCCCAAGGGCGGAGGGAGCACCCCGCAAAGCAGGACCCCCCCTAAAATCCCAGGGGTGGAGGGACCCCCCTGCGCCGGCTCCACCCCAGATCTGGTGATGGTTTTGGGGAGGATGGAGGGCAGGGTGACGCAGTCGGCGTCCCACAGATCCAAGGCGAGGTGCGGATCCCCCGGAGCACCGGCACCATGGAGTACCGGGGTGTTTTGGGGACGCTGAGCACCATGGTGAGGACGGAGGGACCCCGCAGCCTCTACAGCGGGCTGGCGGCTGGGCTGCAGCGGCAGATGAGCTTCGCCTCCATCCGCATCGGGCTGTACGACTCGGTGAAGCAGCTCTACACCCCCAAGGGGGCTGACAGTGAGTGTGCCAGCGGTCGGGACCCCGTCCCTGCGCACCCCCCAGTCCCTGCATACCCCCGTCCCCGTGCACAACCCTCTCCCGCAGGAGTGCAGCCCACCCCGGGGTGAACAACCCACCCTGACGGGCATGACTCCCCCGAGATGCACCCGCCACCGAGCACCCCCCCACCCCAGGCCACGTGTCCCAGGGACCCCACACAGCCGGGAGTCCCTGGGTGTCCCCGCAAGGTCAGGGGTACCTGCGGAGCTGGAGGTCCCTGCAGAGCTGGGGGTCCCCACATGGCCTGGGGGTCCCTGCAAGGCCAGGGGTCCCCGCAAGGCTGGGGGTCCCCATGGAGGTGGGGGTCCCTGCAGGGCCAGGGGTTCCCTCCAGAGCTGGGGGTCCCCGCAAGGCCAGGGGTCCCCACAGGGCTGAGGGTCCCTGGGGGTCCCCGCAGGTCCGGGAGTCCCTGCAGAGCTGGGGGTCCCCGCAGGGCCAGGGATCCCTGCGAGACCACGGGTCCCCACGAGGCCAGAGGTTCCCACAGAGCTGGGGGTCCCCACAGGGCTGGGGGTCCCCACAAGGCCAGGGGTCCCTGCAGCACTGGGGTTCCCAGCGCCTGCTCTCTCCAGGCACAGGGCTGGCAGCGCGGGTGCTGGCGGGCTGCACGACGGGGGCGGTGGCGGTGACGTGCGCCCAGCCCACCGACGTGGTCAAGGTACGGTTCCAGGCCAACGGGGCGCTGCCGGACGGCGCCCGCCGGTACAGCGGCACCGTGGATGCCTACCGCACCATCGCCAGGGAGGAGGGCGTCCGCGGGCTCTGGAGAGGTAGGGGCGGATGGGAACAGGGATGGGGACGGGAATGGGATGAGGATGGGTTGGGGACAGGGATGGGATGGGAACGAGGAAGGGGACAGGGATGGGATGGGGGTTGCAGATGGGGACAGGGACAGAGGCTAGGACAGGGATGGGGACGAGGATGAAATGGGGATGGGGACAGTGGGGCTCTGGCACCCATCCAGGCTGCTCCAGGAGGGGATGTGACCACCGTCCCCGCTGCCACCACCCTCCTGCACAGGGACGCTGCCCAACATCGCTCGCAACGCCATCGTCAACTGCGGCGAGCTCGTCACCTACGACCTCATTAAGGACGCGCTGCTGCGGACGCAGCTGATGACAGGTGAGGACGGTGCGGGGAGGAGGACGCAGCCAGACACCGTCCCTGTCCCCGCGACCCTCAACCCCCCGGCTCTGTCCCACAGACAACCTCCCCTGCCACTTCGTGGCCGCCTTCGGGGCCGGCTTCTGCGCCACGGTGGTGGCGTCACCGGTGGACGTGGTGAAGACGCGGTACATGAACGCCGGCCCCGGGCAGTACCGGAACGTGCTCAGCTGCCTCCTCGCCCTGCTCATGCAGGACGGCCTCACCGGCTTCTACAAGGGGTGAGTTTGGGGATGCGCCGCCGAGCACCGGCAAACTCAGCGCACCCACAGGCGTGCACAGACGCCAGCGGCATCGCCCAGCGCACCCCAAATATCCGGGGCAGCAGGCAGGGCTTTGGGGACCGATGTCCCCGCCGTGTCCCCCCCAGCGTTGCTTTTCCCGGCGCAGGTTCGTCCCCTCCTTCCTGCGGCTCGGCTCCTGGAACGTGGTGATGTTCGTCTCCTACGAGCAGCTGCAGCGCGCCATGGCGCTGGCCCGATCCTGACCCCCCCGACCCTAGCCCTTCTCGTCAGCGTTGACGAGTCACAGGAGTAAATTATATTAATTGCTGAAGCGCCGGGGGAGCAGCGGCGCCGAACACCCCCAGCCTGAGGGGGAGCCCCCGAGAGGGACCGGTGAGACAGAAGGAGAAAGGACGCTGTTTGCGGAGAAACGTGGGAGAAGGGAGGGTTCCAGAGAGACGTTTAAGGAGGAAGGGAAAAAAAAATGGTTGTAGGTTTTTTTTCCAGCCGGGAAGAGCATCGCTTCCCAGCAGCGGCAGGAACAAGGCGAGCGGTGGGGGCAGGTGGGACCGAGTTGAGGGCTGGGGGAGGCGGCGATTCCTGTTATTCCTTACGGACGCTTTCAATAAACCACCCCTATGGGGTCTGATGGCAGCTGGGCTCCCTTGCGTTTTTTGGGGGGGGGTTAGGGTCGTTCTCCCAAACCCCAGGGTGCTGCTGGAAAAGGCAAACCGGGCCTTATCCGAAAGCCAAGGAGGTGTTTGGCTGCCCAGGGTGTCGCACGCCATGGGGAAGCGGCTTTAGTGGAGACGATTTCTGTGATTAAGAAGAAAAAAAAAAGAAACAAAACCCCCAAAAAAAGCACCCCCACAGCCCCAAGGAGGGCTCGACCACCTGAGTTGGGGTGTGCAGCCTCAACGCCACGGTGATGGGGGACCCTCGCCTCTGTCCACCCTGCCGCTGCCACCACAAGGGCTCAAACCCAGGTCCTCCCGCCCCAGTCTGTCCCCATTACCGGCCCCGCAGCAGCAGGTGAGTCCCCAGGGTGCGCTGGGGACCCCCCCATCCCCAGGGAGACCCCTGGTCCCTCCCAGGCTGTGCTGGGGACCATCCCTGGTGATCCCCATGTCCTTGCTGGGGACTCCGGAGTCTCCTCTCCTGCACAGCCCCAATCCCCGTGCCAGGGGCCCCTCACCAGCATCGTCCCTGGGCGATGGGATGGGAGCCCCTGGGTTGCACCCCGAAAATAACACGGCTGTGGCTCTTGCCCGGCTGATAACCTCCCCTGCCGCTTCACCTCTGCCTTCGGGGCCGGCTTCTGCGCCACGCTCGTTGCCTCCTTCGTGGACGTGGTGAAGATGAGGTACATGAACGCTGCTCCGGGGCAGAACAGGAGCGTGGGGAGCCGTGCCCTTGCCCGGCCCAGAAACAAGGGGCCCGGGGCTTTCTACAAAGGGTGGGTAGGGGTTGGCCACCACCTTCCGTCCTCTTCCAAAACGCAGCCGCTGCTGGGGCGGCGGCACCGTCACTGGGACGGGATGCGCCGACCTCGACTCCGGCCGCTCCAGCAGGTTCGTGCCCTCCTTCCTGCGGCTCAGCTTTCTGGAACACCGTGATGTTCGTCACCTATGAGCGGCTGAAACGGGGCCTGACGGCCCCCTCTGAGCCCGATGCTGCCATCGCCACCTTCCCAGCGGTGCCTCGCTCACCGACGCTGAAGGGGATCACATCCGCCAGCCCCCCGGCTGAGGAGAAAGCTGTAGCGAGCGCAGTGAGGCTTCGAGTAAATCCTGTGGTCTTTTCTTGCCTGGTTTTGGTCTTTCCCTCACCCCCCTGTGCACAGTCACCCCCAAACCATCGCTGTTCCCACGCACGAGCTGAGCTGGGAGTACTCCAACCCCCCCAAAATCCTCCATCACCCTCCGCATGCCTGTGGTGCCACTGTTGCGGGGCGGCAGCTATGGAGAAGAATCCTGAAAGCAAGATGGAGCCGAATCCCAGGGGAAACAGCCTCAAAGGTGCTGCCTTTTAGGGTGCTCGGTACTGGGAACGGCCTCTACCGGGTCACAGCGCTGGCTCCAGAGCTTTATTGGTGGGAGGAGAGGGGGAAGGTCCTCGTCCCCTAGGACAGGAGGGCGCTTTTCAAGAGCATTTTCTTGTCAGGCGTGAGCTTCTTGGGAAAGCAGATGTTGAAATAGATGAGGAGATCACCCTTGCGCCGGGGGTCCTGGGGCAGCGGCATCCCCTCCCCTGGCACCACTTTACAGTACGTGGGGCTGCGAAGCAAAGGAAGGGGCTGAGAGGAGCCGCCGCATGATCCCGACGCAGGGGGCCACGGCACCGAGCCCCCGATGTGTCCACAGAGCCCCACGCACGCTTCCGAGCGGGTTTCCTAGGGCAAGTTTGCTCCTCCAGCTTCCCCCGGGGGCCTGCCCTCCTCTTCCAGCCCTGTGCTCCCAGGTTCCCTGCCCTGAGGTGCCCGCACCTCACTCCTCTCTCCCAGCCACCCACGCCAAGCCCTCTCCCTGCTGCTGCTACCAGCACCACGGCCCCAAACCCGAAGAGTAGCCCACAGCGGGCATCCTCCTCCTCCAGGCTGGGACCCCCCCAGCCCCAAACCTGCTGGAAAATCCAGGCACGCGCTTGGGAAGGGCCAAGCTCTCGCCGAGGAGGAACAGGCCAACGTTGAGGTTCCTCCCAAGCACCCACGTTCACCTCCTTGGCCACCAAAGCTCTGCAGAAAGGCCCCATCCAACCGCCCGAGCCCACCAGCCGTTTGCCCCACGGCACTTACTCCACGATGTCGTTGATGGGGATGTTCAGCAGCCTCCCGTCCAGCGTCCTCACGTCCACCGTGCAACCGATCAGCGCCTGCAAGGCACGGAGCGGGACCCGGAGCTGCATTTGCAGTCCCGGAGGGCAAACATAAGCTGGGGCTGGCTCTGGCCCCTCGCTTGGCTCTTTACCTTGCCCAGGGGGATGGTGGCGACGTAAGTGAGGTTGTCGTTGGCTCTTTTAAACCTCGGGTGGAGTTTCTCTTGGACAATGAAGGTGATGTCAGCTGGAATGACGTTTGGGCCCTAAAGTCAAGGAGAGGAAAAAAAAATAAAGATACCTGGAAACCGTTTGGTGTAGCACAAGTTATTTTACACAGGGAAAGGTGACACAACTGCCCGGCCCTCTGTTGCTGCTTTCAGCTGGCTGGGGAGAGGGGGAAAAGTGTTTTCTTTCTTTAAGAATAAAAAAAATAGTCTTTGATAAAAGACTCCTGCTGAGCTAAGGGGATTCAGACTGGGTTTCGCAAAGGTGGTGACAGGCAGAAAACCATCCCTTCTAATTATTAATTTTTATCTCTCTGAAGGCAAATGCAGGAAGGGCTCCTTAGAGCCGAATCGCCCCGTGAGCCGTGCCACCAACTGCCCACAGAAATGGGAAACCTGCAAAGAGCGCGCGGTCGGTCCCGAGGAAACCTGGCCCAGAACTTCACAGCACAGTCATTACCTGGTCTCCTTCCTTCTCGAAGGTGATCCTGGTGCCCTGCTTCCAGCCCGGCTGCACATCGATCGTTAGGATCTTATCTCTGATGGTGCTCGTTTGACCGTCTTCATTCATCACCTGGGGGTGGATGAGGGGGTTAGAAGAGCTGGGTCCTGTCCATTGAGGCGGGTCTGTGACCAGGTGGGAGCTCGGCTCTGCTCTGTTATCGGAGCAGCCAGCACAATGTGCCGGCTCCACCCACAGCAGCGCTGAGCCCCTGGGCTGGATCACAACCCTGCGGTGCCGGACACAGCCACACGGATGGGACAGGCACCCCTGGGCGGCTACCCAGTCTGTCACAGAATCACAGAATGCTTTGGGTGGGAAGGGACCT
>VYZW01066807.1:0-13512 GCA_013401315.1 Balaeniceps rex
GATGTGGGGACATGGGGGACAGGGAAAGTGGGGGCAAGACATGGGGCTGGGGTCACTGGGGGGACAGGGGCCTGTGGGGCAGGGGCTTGGGGACCAGGCCAGCCAGGTGGGTGGCAGGCAGGGGAGCTGCCAGGGTCCCGGAGGGGACCCTGGGGACAGCCAGGGCCCTGGGGAGCGGGGGAAATGGGGACAGAGAGGGGACACGGCAGGGGCGAGGGGAGGTGGGCACAGGGTGGGCAGGGGGGCCACCCCGTCTTCCCCCTGCCAGGTCCCCTCTGAGCAGAACGGGGGTCCCGCAGCCCCAGTGAGGTGCCCGGGGGCCGGTGCGCCCTGACGCTGGCACCAATGGCTGACGGCGGGGCCGAGCCCCAGGACGAGGACGAGGGCCCGAGGGGCCAGGACCCCTCATCCCTTGTCCCCTCACGGTGCCACATCAGCCACGGTGGTGGCTCAGGAAAAGCCACGGTGCCACCTGTGAATGGGCCCGGGTCCCCCTCCGCCCCGCAGAGTACGTCACCAAGATGTGCGGCTGCGGCTGCAACTTCAACACCGTCATCAACAGCAAGTGCGGCACGTCCCGGCGGGCCGTCAAGAAGATGGTCGTGAAGATGGAGCGAGCTGAGACCCACGGGATGGCCACGGCCCTCCGGCCACGCAGCGGGACGAGCCTGGAGCCCTCTGGTGCCATAGATGGGGAGAGGGGACAGGGAGGGACACGCTGGGGACGGTGGGATCACGCCCTTGTGCTTACAGAAGGGCCGGAGGATTCACCCTGCAGAGACCGGCTGGTGCAGCCCCACGTCCCCACGGTGGGAGAGCCCACGGCCGCGTGTCCTGCTCCCTCCAGCAGCGGGGAGCGGGTGCTGGCAGGGGCAAGGGCCGGTCGGAGCAGGGAGATGCCGGTGCCGTGCATCTTACCGGCTGGTGACTGCGTCGGCATCGTGGTGCCCCGGGTTCCCCCAGCACCGGGGGCAGAGCTGGTGGCTGCGGCATTGCTGCACACAGCAGCAGCCTCACGCATCCAGCCACGGCCCAGGACCCTTTTCCTGTAAATAAGTTCGTTTCCAGCGATATTTGGGATTCCTGTAAATAAACCCCACTGTCTTTCTGCCCGAGGCGGCCGGCAGCTCACCCTCCCTGCAGCCACGCCGAGCGTTTCGCCTTCAGCTCTTCACCGCCGCGGTTGGCTCTTGCTGCGTGTCCCGCTGTGGCTGCAGCCGGCACAGCCCCGGTCGCTTGCACTGTGCTGGCTCGGGAGAGAAAGGACCCTCGGCGGCACACGCTGCACTGGATTTGCCTCTGGTGACTAAATTTATTTAGCAAGGAAAGCTCCCGGCTGACTGCACACCGGCCAACCAGTTACAGTTATTAAAGTATAACATTTGTCACGTAATCCAGAAAACAACCTCGGGCAGTTACAACTAAAAAATAAAGTGGATTTGTTTAATTTAAAAGCTCAAAAATAACAAGCCATATGTTTTTTAAACATGTAGTAAACACAAAAGCAATATAATCTATGATACAATGTACACTATACACAGTGGGGATGGCGGGCAGCACACGGGGGAGGAAAGAGGGCTGAAGTCCCAAAATTCAAAAGGAAACGCCACGTCACTTGGAAACAGAAAAGTGGGGAGAGAGAAATTGTCAGAGGGGAAAAAAAAAAAACAAACTCTTCAGTACTGGAAAAGAAACGTTAGGAGAAAAGGGGGGCAAGAAGATGGGCAGCATCTTACAGAGAAATTAAATAAAGATTAAAAAAAGCACTCACAATACACAGTGTTCGTAATCGGGAGCGGGGAGCGTAAGGCAACGATCTCCATAGAAAAAAGGGACCTTCCAAAGGGGGTTATATAGATATTTATAGCTATTTATAGACTTTAAATATAAAGTAGGAATGTGCTGTGGAGCCTCTCCCGGCCCGCCCGCACCGGAGCGTGCAGTCCCCTCCATGCCCGGCTCCCGCGTGGCCGTGAGACGTTTTGCTGGGTGCCGGGCCACCGCCGGGCCACCCCATGGCCCTGGGGATCTGCAGGGAGGGTCGGCCCCTCGCACCCTTCAGAAAGGGCTGCTTCTGCGTGGGGGCCCAGGCAGCGTCAGAGGAAGGGCAGAAGGACGTCCCCGAGGGCTCCTCTCCGTGGGCGGCCGTGGCCGGGGACGCTGGAGCGCCGCGGCATCGCGGGCTGGTGCCCTCGCAGGGTCTGTCTGTGCAGCCAGGGAGCCGTGAGGCAGCTCCCGGCCCTACAAGTTCTTGGTGACCAGGTGGGTTTTATAGTGCTTCGTCAGGTGGTCGCTCCGCATGAAACGTTTCTGGCACTGCGCGCACTCAAATCGCTTGTCACCTGTGGAGAAGAGCAGCGGCGGTCAGGGGGTGGCAGCCGGCGTGCCGTGGCCCCGGCAGTACCGTCACCGACCTGCTTTTGTCCCTGCACTCCCCTAAACCAGCCACGGTCAGGACAGCGGGGACCTCCCGGGGTGGCAGCGACACCCCACAACAGGTCCCTTTTGCAGCTGCTCCACCCCAGCCCCTTCCCACGACACCCCTGTCACCGCCGTCACCGGGAGAGCCCAGAGGCAGCAGAGACCCCCCCAAGTTCTCCAGTCCCTCCCAGTAACACAGTCAAATCGCAAGGACAGCTTGCGGTGGCCCAGGATCATCCCAGTCCTCAGCTCAGCGCATCCCCTTGGCTCTTGCAAAGCTCAGGACCCTGCACGGGCTGAGCCACAATTTGGGGGCTGCCCTGGGAGGGAGGGGGCCGTGCCACGGTGCTGAGCCGTGCCCCGCGGGGCCGCAGACCTGTGTGCGTGCGAGCGTGCCGCTGCAGCTCGTCGCTGCGTGTGAAGCGCTTCCCGCAGAAGACCCAGTTGCAGACGAAAGGCCGCTCGCCCGTGTGCAAGCGCACGTGAGCGCGCAGCAGCGAGGTCTTGCGGAAGGTCCTCCCGCACTCGGGGATGTGGCAGATGTGCTTCTTCTTTCCTGGGTCCCCCGGCCTGGCGAGGAAAGCCACGGTTAGCCTTGGAGATGGGTGCCGGTCCCGCAGGGCTGCCCTTCATCCCCCTCCGTGCTCACCTCTTCTCCCCGTCCTTGCAGTTGGGGCAGGTACACGCCATCCGCCGCCTCTTCTCCCCCGGCTGAATCTCTCCGGACAGCGCTTGCTCCATCTGGAGCTGGATCTGGGTCGGGCTCAGGCCGCTGATGGTCAGGTTGTTGCCGGACACGTTCTGCACAGTCAGCTGCTGCTGGCCTGGGGAGGAAAAGCGGGAGTCAGGCTCTGCCCCTCCGCTCCCGAGGGGCCGCGCTACGCCTGCGCGCCGGTGCCCAACGCGTCCGTCCATGCTCCTCGCGCGGGTCCTGCCGAAACCCTCCGGAGGCAGCCGGCCGGAGGACAGACCCCGCCACGTGCGGGACGGGACACCCTGGGTCTCGACGCCCCCAGCCCCGCATGCAGCACTGCCACAGCCCCCTGCCCCGCCACGTGCTGGTCCCCAAGCGGGGCCGGTAAGTCCCTTTTTTCTGAATATACTGTGCGGTTTTTCAAAGTTTTTGGTTTGACCCTTCGGGGTGGGGAAATGACCAAAGAGGAAACAAAAAAGAAACTTTGAAAAAACGTGCAATATATTGACCAAAAAAATGGGACTTACCCCGGACCCTAAGGGCCGCTCCACGCTCGGGCGCTCACGGAGGCGGCAGCCTGGGCCTTGCACAGCACCCGGCAGCCGTGGCGGGGGCTGGAAAGAAGAAGATGGGGTCAGCGTCAGCAAGCGGGATCGCTGCTCTCGGGGCAGCGGGGAAGGAGGAGCAGGATCTGACGGCGGAGCGAAGAAGGGGTGACGACAGAGAGGGAGGATGGGACTGGGGGCGCAGGCAGAGCAAAGGTGCCACTGCATCCGCCGGGAGGGAAAGCGCGAAGCCGAGGGTCGGGGCAGCCCTTTGGCAGCACTGCGAGACACCGGGCCGCTCGGGAGGCAGGCATGTCCTGGCTGAACCCAGGCTGAGACCCGACTCAATTCGTTTCATTCACAGGCCGCAGCCAGCAGGTCCTACCGGTCCCCTTCGCAGCCGGGGCTGCAGCAAGGCCCCCGCCAGCCTTGTGGCGCGTTGCGGGCAGCAGCGCAGACAGCAGCAACATCTGCCTCTGGCATCTCCCCGACGCTCACGGCTGGCCCCACACTTACACGCGAAGCAGCAATTAAAAACCCCCTTTAAAGCAACCCCAGCGAGGACGGCGGCCCGCTGCGGAGCACAAAACCACGCTGGCCCGCGTTTTATGCTGACACCGTTTAGTCAAGCAAGAAAGAACAGCTTCCGACTGCAAAACCGAGCCGGGACTCCTGCCGGTTCTTGCTGAGAGAGAAACCACTGCGTGGCAGCAGGTCTTTCCGGATCAGAAAGCAGATAAACTTCCCTCAGACACAGCTTCCTCCCCTCGGCTCCCTGGTGGCAGCCCAAGCCCACTGGGACTGGGCTTGGGAGGGTTTGCCGGGCAGGACGGAGCGGCTGCCAGGACGTGTCTCTCCTGGCAGCAGGGAGGTGAGCAGGCGACGCAGGGGCAGACGTGCACCAGGGCTGTCTGCGGCTCACAGACCGCTCCAGCCACTGGCCAGGGCTGTGTCTGGCTATTTTTGGCTTAAGGAAGACACTTGTCCCACAGAGGTGAGGGGCTGGGTTCACTCAGAGGGAACGGAGGAGCACAGAGCTTGTGTGTGTGTGAACGCACCTCTTCCGATTTGGCTACTGGAAGCCCAAACCAGCAGCCATCGCACCCAGGGGATGCAAGGAGAGATGCCCCAGCCCCAGGAGCAGGAGCTGGCAGCGCTATCTGTGGTAGGGGCTGCTGGCCCAGAGGTGCTGCAGGAGGGGAAGCCCCGGTGCACCACGTCCCTCAGCCTGGCTGGGTCCCAGCTCTCCCAAAGACACAGGTCTCACCCCAAGGGCCTGGGCACAGCTCAGCCTTCCCCCCGCACAGAGCTCAGGAGCAAACAGAGCTGGTCCGGGCTCTCAGGCAGCCTCAGCCCCTGCGCTCAGACATCTCCTGCAGCTCAGCACGACCACACACAGCCTGACGCTGCAGGCGGCTGTCTCCGCTAACCGCGCTCCCTGACACAGCTTACCAGGACGGGCCTGGAAACACCCAGCAGAACCACCAAAGAGACACCCTACGAAACGCTCAGGGCCTCCCGGAGCGACGGGAGCTCAAGAAGCTGATGACATTTAACAGTCAGCAATGTTCAGCCTCAGGGTACAAGGGATCTGTTTACAAAGCTGCAACATCCCAGCTGCAAAGCGTGCTGCTAGTGGGGGGGCTTTCTGTCCTCCGGATCGGGGAGCTGCCTACGTCCTGCTGTCCCTCCCACCCCATCGCAGAGCAGGGCGCAGCCCACCTCCGGTATTGGTGATGGTGACAGGCACGCCCTGGACTTGCACACCGTTGATGTTGATGGTCTGCATGGCCTGCGCCGCGGCCGCCAGCTGAGCTGCGTTCAAGCTGATGATGCCTCCGGCGGGGGCGATCTTTGGCAGAGTACGTTCCTTCCGTGTGGCTGGTTTCTTGCTGCTGGCCCCCGTGCCAGAGCTGCGGGACACGGGGCTGCTGCAAGAGGTCCCAGACGGAGCCACCGTCATGGCTGGGGCTTCCTGGAGCAGCACTGTCTGCAGCTCACCCGACGGCGTTTTGAAGTAGACCTGACGGGAGGAGAGAAGAGGAATGAGACCAGCCACTGTCACCAGGCAGACCCCCCTCCACCACGACAGTCGCCCTCCCCACACAGCCCAGGAATCTGGGCCTGTGATGAGCCAAAGAGCAGGAGAAGTTGCTGGAGCATCTGAAGACCCATTGTGGGCCTCCTGAAGAAGGTCCTGGCCTTGCACAGCAGCAAAGGGCTGCTTTGGCCTTGCAGCCTGGTTTCCAAAGACACAGTCCTACAGGCTGTGAGCCCCACTCCTCCACCTCCCTCCATCTCCCAAGAGCTTCTGAGCAGTCTGGCTCGTCCCAACCCAAGCTGGTGGCACAGCAGAGGTTTCAAGGACACTGTGCTCCTATGGGTCCTGTAAAAGCAGGTGGCCAGCAACAGAGACTTAATAAAGCCCTGCGGAGGGAACAGCTGTGCTCCCAACCCTTCTTAGACATCAGAGAATCCACACAAGCAATGCCTAAGCTGGATGCCAAGTTGAGGATGTTTGGCGGCTCACAAAACCCTTCAGCTTTTTAAAGCCTGGGTAAGAGCTCGGAGGAGAAACAGGGCAGGAGGACACAGGAGGTGGTACCTGGGTAGGAGTGGGTTCCGTTGTCTGGATCTGGAAGTTCTGGGAGGATTTTTGGGGGACGGTGGGGAGCGTGGCGGAGGCGGCCTGGACCACGCGCAGGGCCTGCTGCGGGATCTGCACCACCTGCGACTCCTGCTTGGGCTGCACCACCTGTACCTGCTGCACCACGGCCGGCTGGCCAGAGCCCGGGCTCTGCACGATGAGCAGGTTGTTGCCCGCCTGGATGATGTTCTCCGCCGTGGTCTCTATTAACACCGTCTCCACCTGCTCGGTCACAGCCACGGCGGCGGGCTGGGCGGGCGACATGGCTTTCTTTCGAGTCTTTTTGCTGGGCTTCGAGGGGCTCTCCGCAAGGATCTGAGCCTGTGTGCCTGGCTCAGCGGTGTTCACCAGGTTGTTCACGGGCAGGGTAAGAGTCACGTTGCTGCCGCCGGCTAACTTGACCACGTTACTTGTGCCCTGCACTGGCGAAGCTCCACCCTTCTGTGCCGGAGCCGGTTTGATGGGCACAGGCTTGTGAGAGGAAGAGGAAGGGGTGAGGATCGCTTGATTCGTGCCCGGAATTATCTGGATCTGGTTGGTGAGGTTGGGCTGGACCTGGATGGTCTGTCCCCCCGCGGCCTGGATCTGGGGCACCGCCTGGTACTGGATGTTGGCAGACGAGCGGGTGCCCTTGTTGATGACAGTTGGGTTCTGAATGGCAAAAACCAGCTGCCCGCCGGGGTAGGAGGTGCCAACCTGAGAGCCCTGGATCTGGAAGAGGTTCCCTTTCGACGACAGAATCCCAAAGCTGTTCTTACCGGAGCCCAGAGGGAGCGGAGCAGGTTTGATGGGGACGAGTTTGCGAGGAGTTGGCTGAGGAGGGGCAGGAGGAGTCACGGCGGCTTCCACTGCGGGGGGACCGATTTTGCTACATGTCGCTGCGAGGAGGGCAAGAGGAGACGGCTGGGAGTCCTGGGGAGCCAGGAAGGAGACAGGTAAGTTAGAGACAGGAGCTTGTGCCAAACATCTGGAGATTGAGTCAGCGAAGGAAAGGGTACACACTATCGAAAGCAATCCAGTCCATGCCAACGAGACACCCCTTATTAAGGGAACTGCTTAATTACCCAAACCACGCGTGCCTTTAGCTCACCCTAGTCACACTACTTTTAGCCATCAGGATGGTGACTGCCTTTTAACTGTGTGCCTATGTTCTTAACAACCTCTATAAAGCTGCAAATACCCTGCAAGTCTGCTGGTATTTACACCCATTACACACACCCTGGAGAGTTTCATGCAGTTTTAATTCCAAGACCACCTTGTGATATCAGCTGCTAACAAGGCCCACGAGGTCCTTAAGGAAAACACAGCGCGGGGAGGAGAAACAACACTCCGGAAGAGTTGGCGTTGGGTCTGGGAACGAGTCCAGAGCGCGGCTCCCCAGCCTGTCCTGCAACTAGCCTTCCTCCTGACACGGCAACGCTGGCTCTGGCAGAGGCAGGAGGGGCTGAAAGACGCAGCGTTTGCCATCCTGCACCCCAGGACACGTCCCTCCGCCCCCAGCGGGGAGCCAGGAGCCCTCCGATGCCCCCGTGCTCACCTGGGCAGTGGAGGCGGCCGGCTGCAGGTATTCACTGGGGCTGACGGCAGCAGTCGCAGCCATGCTGTCTCTTGATCTGCGAGGAGGAAGCAGAGAGACACAGGAGTAAGACCAGCAGCAAGAGCCGAGACCACAGCTCCTCAGTGCCCCCAGCCCAAGGCCCCGATGCCCGAGGGACTCTCCCGGTGTCTCCCTGCATCGCCCAAAACGTCACACCTCACCCACATGCCTTCAGTGGGGGTTGCAAAGGGGCTAGAGAATTCTCGTCATCTCATCACCCCCACACTTTCCTTTGCTCACCACCAAAGGGAAATGCCAATTACAGCGGACAACCGGCTGCAGCCCTCGCTCATTTGCCCACATCCCAGCACAGCCTCAACCTGAAGCCACAGCCCGCCCCGGGTTAAGAGACCATCGCTGCCCTGCGGAGCCCCCCGCTTCAAAGCGGAGGCAGGCATGTCCAGCTAGCCAACGGCCTCCCGGTTCCCAGCTCGCACCGCCTCCCTGCCGCTTGTTTTTCTAACTTTGGGAATCTCAAAGGACGGAGTTTTGGTACAGAATTGTGTTTTTCAAGGCTGGAAAAACATTGTTTCAATTATTTTGGTATGTTGTGGGTGCTGAGTGTTTGTAAGTCGTTATGTAATTAAAAGGTCACTTCGGGTAATAAAAAAAGCTGCTGGCGCTGGCTGGCAGCGGGACCTCGGGAGGCTGAGAAAAGCCATCGGTGAGGAGGGAGGAGAGAGCAACAGCAGGCGGCACACGAGGGAGAGCAGGCACCCGCGGGAGCCAGGACCACGGAGCCTGGAGCTTCAGCGGGATCTGCACACCGGGGAGAGGAGAAAGGCGAAGTTACGGTGGAGGAGCCGGTCACTCGAGGGCCTCGGCAGGCACAGGCGGGCAGGGAGGGCGCAGGGTGAGCGGCTGCGACTCCTCCGACGGTGTGGTGGGAGCGTGGGACGAGGCAGGGCCACCCCGAGGGGCAGCTGCGAGGACGGGAGCGATTCACTGCCCCTGCGGCTTTGCTGCCTTCCTCTCTCGACACTTTCCTTGGGAGTTTGCAATCTCTGACGCTCATCACTTCTGCTGCCCCGAACGCCGCAGAGCAATAACACCGAGGCTGAGGCTCTTCTTGCCACTGGGGCAGCTATAACATTTTCTTTTTAAAGGTTTCATAGGGCAAAGCCAGGGAAAGAGACTCCTAAATCCTCACAATTTGCTAAATCTTTTGTTCTGGACTAGAAAGACATTTCATCCTCGACATTTCCTTTGGCAAATTCCCCAGTCACCCCCATCCAGCAGTCGCTGTATGGCTCAATAGCTTGATAATATTTGCCTAGACAAGGTGCCAGGGAGAGCTTGTCTGAGCTCGAACACTCTATTATTGCTGCTGACAACGTCCTGACTTCAAATGGGGAATTACGGCCGTCTGAGAAGTACGGATGCTTGGGATTTACTCAGGGCGTCTCTGAAACGCAGCCCTGGCGCTGGCAGGCCGATGGGAAGCCAGCGCTGTGGTGTTTACAGAGATGCTTGGACAGCAGGAGCGATGGGAAGCGCTGGCAGAGGACGAGTAGGACGATGAAGATACGAAGTCCCGGATGGCTTATAACACATTGTACCAGCCAAAAATTAACTGTTGTCTAAGCACAGTGAGCGGTGTTTTGCTGCTCACAGGGACGGGGCAAGAGCGGCATCCCAGGACTGTGGCAGAGGGCTGGTCTCTGGCTCCGAGCAGGTGAAGTGAAGATCTGGCACAGGCAGAGCTCCTGTTTAACGACCTCGTGCTCCTGCCCGGGGAGCTCCAGGAGATCCAGGGCTGGACGAGGGACTACACAGATGGGAAAAACTAGGTGTGGGTTTTGTTTCAAAGGGAGCAAACTCCACACTCCACAGCCCAGCGTGGCAAAGGCTCGGCACCATCACTCGCAACGGAGGCGAGAGGTGTCAGCACAGGCTGGCTGAGGGCGACAGGGCCAGCACCCAACCTCAGAAAGGGCAAACTCGACCTCGCTTGAAGCAGGAGCCCCAGGCAAAAGGCACGTCTGCATTGGGAAAATAAGGGGGTTCTTTCATTTTGAAACTGTCAGCTGGCAGGGACGGCGCAGGAGGCGTACGCGTTTCTGCCCAACGCAAGGGCTGATGATCACATCTTAAAACAGCTTAAGGCCGGGAGAAAAGTCCTCTAGGTAACTGAGATGCAGCCAACGCTCGCATAAAGGCAGAGGTGAGGGCCCTCAGCTCCCCCTGCACCCCTCGGCTGTCCTGCACAGCACGGATCGAGACAGACACCTCCTCCCTGGGAACTGCGAGGCCTTTCGCCAAACAGAAAGCCGCTAAGAAACCGAGCCATCGGGCCCCGGGCCAAGTCACCAAGGAGCCCGCTTCCCAAAGGCAGGCAGCTCGCCCCTCGCCAGCACAGGCTCCACGGCTCCTCTCGAGGCACCGCGGAGGCTCTTTCACAGCCCTGCTGCGACCGAGCGCATAAATCCCCGGGAAGAGTCAGGTCAGAGTCCCAGGCGCCTGGGACGGCATCACATGGAAATTACTCGCCCCGTTCCTTAGCGAAGGGCATCCATTCCCTTGAAGCCACTCGCTGCCACTTGCTGTGGCAACCTCCCGGAGACGAAAGCATCAGACGCTCGCACCCAGCGAGCTGGCCTGTGATAAAAGGACGCTTTCTTTCCAGAAAGCCGGGAGCTTGTACGGCTGCCCGAGTTCAATGGCTGCACCCTCCCTTTCAGCAGAATTAGGGCACTGTTGAGGATTAACAGCCCTGACTACAAATAAGAGCAATGCTGAGCTGGCCAGAAAGAGAGACACATACCAGGAGAGATCCCATTAGCCCGAACAAATAAATAAGGATAATGACCAGGGGAGAAGCCCTGTGTCGCCGCAGTTGCGGTGTAATCCCTCCGCGAGTTTCTCACTTGTACAATTTACGTCCGAGTCCAGCAGTGACGGTTTCACATCCTGAGGGTGTAACGTGGTATAAACCTACTTACAGCACAGTGAAACCAAGCGGATACCGAAGCACACGGCTTCGCTCTCCGCGTGTTTGCCCAGGACAGAACCAGGAACGGGACTGTCACTGCCTGCGGGGAACGTTTCTGGATCTGCCCTGGGGGATACTGGCCCTTCAGAGAGGCAGGAGCTCCCCTCCAGCCCTCTCTCACAGACGTGCACCATGAAGCCATCGCCCGCTCTGCGTTACACACTTATTCACACCCCACGAAGAATTTGCTGAGCAGTTCAGGTCCAGTTTGCCCTTCTGTAAACCCCCAGCCAAGCCTCATCGGAAGAGGACTCTCCCTTAAGGCAATTAAAGAGCGCTGATTCATAAAATTCATTTTTCTCTGGCCACCTCCTCTTCCTCCGCTTGTCACAAGTGCAGTTTTGTACGGAAACCATCTCCCTATAGGCTGGAAACAACAGCCTCCTCATTCCTTCCCTGCCTTCACCCCTGTAAAAGGACAAAGCAATCAAAAACTCAGTGATTTCTGGCTCGAGCACCATTTCCTCTATTACGTTCCTCAAACGAGCACAACGAGGACTCATTCCTGCCCCAGGACACACGGACCAAGCGCCTTGTGTCCCGACCAACCGTCCAGATACCCTGACGTCTGCCTGACGGCGTTTCGAGGAGCTCTCGGAGCCCGCCGCGAGCTCACAGCACACGGAAAAAAAGTCCACAGGACTCGAGCGATGGAGCTGTAGGAAGAGAAAACTTACCAACCGCGCCAGCCCATGAGACCCCATGTCCAGCCGGAGGAAACGCCTGCTAGCAGCCAGCTGGACCGCTCACACCAGCACGATTGGTAGGTTTGCTCAGAGGCGGCTCCTTCGCTTCCCACAAGAATTTATTTACTTTGGAAACTGTGCCATTATCTTCAATATTCTACAAGAGATATAAAGGGGAGAGATGGTTTTTTCCTTCCTAACCAGGACAAGCACTTTTTCTCAGGGAGCTGCCAGGCAGTTCTCTGCAGGATCTACAGCTCCCAGCTCAGCGGAGGAGCGTGGGACAGAGGCAAACGCTGACAAGAAGGCACCTGCCAGTCCTCACAGCCACAACCAACACCCCGTCCTGCAGCTCGAGCGGTGCAGGCACTTCTAGGCAGCTACAAAACTCCCTTTCGGGGGGTCTGGAAAAGTTTTGTACGTTTTATACCACGATTTCAAGCCTTATCACCACGACATCCTTGTTACCTTCTCACGGGCCCCCCCCACCAACTTACAGACAGGGCACAAGCCTTCAGTCCAGGTATTCCAGTTGCAGCGGAGTCTCTGCTCCCCGGAATACCCTTCCCATCTGCCTGATGGATCTTTTTTTGGAGGTACAGGAGGGGGTGAACGTGATCCTAACTTTAAGCACTCTGTTTAAGCCAATTGACACACCTGATCCGAGTTACCGCGGTTTTAATTAGCACCTCAAGCGTGAAGGTGAATCAGAGTCCCCTAAAATCCATGAAAGACCTCGGCAACTGCAAAAAAACGCTCAGGATTATGAAGCTAAGCACAGTCATAGGGGAAAAAAACCACACCAATGGTAGCAGCCCCATTTGTTTGTCAGGGCCATAAGCAAGTATTCAAAGTCAGGCAGAAAGGAGCTCAAACAGCTGCATATTTACATATTAACAGCAGGAAATCAAGCAATGTCTCAGAATAAACTGGCCAGGATTTCTGCTGTTGGTGTTTTAACTCCTGGTCTGACTCCGACACACCTGCGACAGTGCAGGCATTACAGCCACTTGCCAACACCAGAGTTTGTTTTCTCCTTCCCTGATGCTGCGGGGGGAAATTCCATGGCGTTTTGGCTGCATTTAAGGAGGAGAACGAGGAGAAGCAGCTAAAATAAAGCGAGCCGGGACGGCCGCACCGCCAAGAATGCACAGGCACTCTGCGGAAGGACCGGCTTCAGGGAGGAGGGAGCAGCTCCTCCATCCGCACACACAAGGAAGGAGAGTTTTTGAGGTGCGGGAGCAAGCGGATCATGGGGCACTCTTGAGCGGTGGCTCCCCCAGAACAAACGAGAGGCCCCGGTGGAAACTTCCAGCAGCATCAATCTGTGGCTCCCTGAGCCACCAAGATCCTGTTGCACTGCACATCGCTAGGGACCGGAGATAACCGCCGTGCTCCTCATCTCCCTGCTGCACCCCCAGCCCCGGGACGGCTCCCCCAGCTCTGCCCTGCCCTGCAGCCGCCCCGCAGGGCCAGTGCCCGAGGGGAACGAGCCCAAACCCCTCTGCACATCCCAAGGGCCAGAACGGAATGGGGCTGCCGTGCCCTTCCCTGCACAGCCCCCCCAAACACACAGCAGCACCCCACCTACTCCGCACCCCTCCAGCTCCCCCCTGCCCCACGCATCCCTCCCAAAAACTGGGGCAGCTTCCCACGCAGACCCCAGCCACAGCACCCCACCCCGCCGGCCAACGCACTCCCTCCACGCCCCCACGCGTGGGGGCTCCCAGGCCCAGGCACCCCCTGCGCCCGCTCTCCGCGCACCCCCAGGACCCTCGCAGCAGCCCGGGCACCGCCGGCAGGGCCGCCCCGCACGGACACACCTCCGCCCCCCCCGCGAGCCGGGCACCCCTCGGAGAGCGGGGCAGCCCCGTGGGGACCCCTACCACCGCCCGGGCACCCCCGGGCCCCCGCCACCACGTACCGGGGC
>VYZW01066809.1:0-25257 GCA_013401315.1 Balaeniceps rex
TTTTTCCCAATATCCAATCTAAACCTCCCCTGGTGCAACATGGGGCCATTTCCTCTCATCCTATCACTGGTTACCTGGGAAAAGAGACCGACGCCCACAATTTCCACATTTCAGTCCATTAAACTCTTCATGAGAGCCATTTGCTCCATCAGCTGGCCTGCCCTCTTCTTGTAGTATAGCAGTATCTTCCTGAATTGCGGTGGAGATTTGGAGTGGCAGTGGGAAGAGGGGAGAACAAACTCATCATGTTTCAGTGAGGGTTTTACTGCCTCCCTTGTGGTTTCAGAGGGGCCAAGTTGGCTTCAGAGCAACAGAGCCCGAAGGTTAAGTTAAAGATCTGAATCTTTAGCTCACCAAAATCCTTACCTGATAACAGGACACCAAGGCCTGCTCCCTGAGGTAAAGGAGACACACTCTGCGAGTTGATCTTGTGTCCACTAGACAAAAGATCTCACGCTGTGCCCCAAGACCTCCTCACACCCTCCCTTCAGCAGCTCCTGTTCCCTCTCCTCTTGCTGGAGCGGGGAACAGGCTGGCAGCCAGGACAAGAATTTCAGGCTGGCTTTGGCAAAGAGAAAAGGTTAGAGCAGACTGGGGCCCGGGCCGAGAGTGTACCTGGAGGGCTGGGCCCACCTCTGCGCTGTTGGGGCAGTGGGGAAACATGGGTAATGACAATTACTGCCTCCCACACTGCTACCCGGCTTGTGGGGCATACAGGGTTTGGCTGTCTGGGCTGCACCCCTTACTGAAGCACCCAACCCCAGGCTCCTCCAGCACGGGGGAAGCTGGTGGTATGCTAACCGCCAGCGCCTGCCAGCCAGTTCCCCATGTTGCTGGTACGTAACACATGCCTGCCTGCCCGAGGGGCAGAGAGAGGAGGGCCTCCCTGGGTTACATGCTGCACCAGTGCTGTACCTCTGGGCAGAGCTGGCTACGTGCGTGGTGCATCTGCCAGGTGCATTCTCACAAGCAAGCCACTCCCAGCGAGCTGCAGATCCTTAAACCCTGCTCCGAGTCTGCACCTCATCTGCCTGCATGCCCTAATCAATAGACACCATCCTTTCCTTAAGCATCAACAAGTTGATACAGAGCCTCCTTGCTCACTGAACCCAGCACCCATGCCATACAGGCACGCTCTTGCTTGGCATGGAGTTTACACAAGAACTTTCCCACGCTGTCTACTTCCAAATGCAGTGTGTGGAAAGCGAACTGTATCCGCACACCCCCGCACTCCCCAGAAACTGTGTCTCTTCAATGGAGACATACCGTGGAGGTTATAATGAAGATGCAGCCGTGGCCCTGGTGGAGAAGAGCAATGCTTCATCTGCAGTGATATCCTCTCTGGGACTGTGGCCAAACAGTACAGAGAACATTGTTAAATTTATGTTGTGCACCTAATCAAGAGCTCTTCAACTGAGGAGTTCATGTCCTCCTAGCTCTGCTAGAGAACAGTTTATGGAGTATGAGGAAAGATAATCCTTTTAATTGTCTTTTAATAATTGCTAGTGTTTCATCTCTATCTAAGATATTTGATTAAGCCCCTCGGGCTCCGAGTTTCATGAGGCAACAGGCTCTATCAGGAAGGATTTCTATCAGGAATTGAGCACCAACTCTCTTCTCTTTTTTCCCCTCCTGCTCACGCATTAGATATATGGATCAGCTGGATACAAAAACTATGCTGAAGGAAAGAGACAGGAGATAACTGGAAATGAGATGAAATGCAACATGAATTTGCTCAAGGTAGATCACGCCAAATTAACATGGTGCCTTTCTTTTATAAGATAACTGATCTTTTCAGACAAGGCAAATGCAGTCAATTTGCACTAAGAGGTTGAAATAAACACAAGAAATTATTTCTTTTACTGGAGAAACATGAATTTTAAGATAAGGAAAGCACTGACAAACAGGAAGATCATGATGGTTTGTGATGGAATGAGAACAAACACGCCAGAAGCAATTACTGGTGGAATTCCTCCAGGACTGGACTTGGAATGGACCTTATTTGATGTTTGATTCTCAGCTGTGGCACTGGAAGTCAAAAGGAGACAGTGATAATAACTGAAGACACTGTGTTGAGTGCTGTCAGTAATGGAGTGCATGAGATGCTACCCACAGAAATCTTGTTGGTTTGAGCAGTGATCAATGGAGGATAGTAATGGAAATGAGGTGAAATGCAATAGTGCAAAGCATAGGGCCTGATCTGAGAACTTCTAACAAGAAGCTCTGCCTTCAGCTGGATAGATGCTCTTCAGCTGGAAATAGAGGGGTGGGGGTGGGGAAGATCTATGCATGTATTAGTCCAGGGCAGTTCAAACTCAGCTGCAACCAAGACTTGGGACACTTTGTCGTTCCCCTCACTTCATAGGTTGTGACTGTAACAGCTGTGGCTCAGGCCTTTGCTGACCACACCACATCACCCTTCGCACAAATACACTTGCAAGAGGACAGGCTGCCCTGAGAGCACTCCTTTTCCCCATGACTGGACATGACAGCAGCTGCAGCTTCTGTTGGATGCTCCTTCTCCCCCTAATAATGAGGCAGAAACTCTAGCCAGGCACTGCATTTTCCCAATTCCTTCTCCGATGCACAGGCATGGAACAATAGTTATGGGCTCTAAGCTGGCTGCTGTAAGGGTGAAGATGTTTGGTTCTTGGGCACCATTTGCTACAAAACCAGCCATTTACCATGGGGAGAAGATGGCTGGCTGAATGGGAGTGTGCTGCGCTGGATCTGGTGCACAAGCTGCATCATGCTGCATTAGTCAGTCACAGCATGACTATGAGCCACTGATACATGGGAAGCATAGTTCTAGTGCATATAAAATGTAAGACTGACCAGCAGAGCGAGGGCAGGTTTAATGCCCTTGTACAGGGCTCTTTTGAGTGTCATCTGGAAAGCTGTGTTTGCCTGCATTCACAAGGGATTTGTGGAAGGTGCAGAGAGGGGCATCACAGACGAGCAGGGGGTGGAAAAGCCTATGTTGTAAGAGGAGATTCAAGTGTCAGGCTTGTTTCAGCTAGGAGGATGAGGTGAAGGGAGATGTGACTGCTGCCCATCAAAGGGTCTGGGCATTTCACAGTCTGGACACAGGTGAGGTAAGACCAAAGGTAAAAGACAGAGCTGACCACGGGTAAATCAACACAGCAGATTAGCAGATGTGGTGCCCCATAGGCTTGCTTTCTAACAGTATGGGGTAAGCAACCCAGCGTATTTTAAATGGTGCTTGATTTGTTTATGAGAGTTTGCATTATTTATTTACCTATGGTAACTGACAACAGGGCTCAGGGCAGAGGTCCCTTCCTGCCATACATCTTCTAGTTCTTTGTGAGTTGCTGTTATTTCCAATTGGGCATGTTTTGAAGATGTGGAATTTCAAGCAATCAATCAAAGCTTACAGCCATCCTTGAGTAAATTTGAGAAATATTTGAAAAATTTGAAACACCCAAGTCCCTGGGATTATCACAATGGCAAGGAGGAAATGATGCATCTCCTGCTTCAGTGTCACTAAAGAAGCCACATGGCCATTGATTCATAAATTGTATCCAGTCTTCAGCCAGTGCTGTTTCTTGGGTACATATACATATATATGTGTGTTCATGTGCAGGGCTGAGAATGGCCCAGTAGACACTGGGATGCCATACCAGCAGTAAAACTGCATTGAAGAAATAGGAAAAAGAACATGCTATGTATTTTTTTGTACTGATACTTGCACCTGTTCATGCTTCAGTCTGAAGTCTCATTTTGGCCAGTGTATGCACGTATCTTTGTGTACATACATGTGCATGCACATGTATTTGTATGTATAGGCATCCAAAATGAGTGCAGGGGTGGGGAGGAGATCATAGAATCATAGAATCACAGAATGGTTTGGGTTTCGAAGGAACCTCTAAAGATCATCTAGTCAAACTCCCCTGCCCTGGGCAGGGACATCTTTCACTAGATCAGGTTGCTCAAAACCATGTCCAACCTGACCTTGAACACCTAGGTGTCTAGGTTCAAATGTAGATACACTAATTTTACATGTCTACATTATAGTTCCAAAGGTGATCCTTCTTCCCCTTCTGGAGAGACCACTGGGAAGATACTGTTGTAGTTAAATTGCGGACATTAGTACAATGAAGCCCAGGAGGACATTCTCGTGCTTCCTTGGCAATGTCCCTTGTGACACCAGGATGGCCCGTAGTTCTAGTCCACCTCAGAGACAAACAGGTGATCCAGGAGAGTGATGGAAATCAGTGTCCAAAGACCAGGGTAGGAGGGGCTGTTGTCATAGAGGAAATCTTGCATGACTATATCTTTGCAGGTATTTGTAAGACCCAGCTTTCAAGTGAACCTGTCAAATCCACAGTTCTTGTGACACATGATTACACCAGCAACAAAAAAAATGCTCCATTGTTTTATTTAAGGAGCCTGCTTAGGCTGCACCCATACTTGGCAATTTAATTGTATCAGCATAGGTAGCTACGGTTGTAGATGGACAACTTGTAGCATGCACAAAGTAGAGATCCTTTTTCCCAGAGCTGGGATCAGTTTTCCCAACCCCTTCCACACAAATGGGAATATTCCCATTGCTCTGGTCCAGCCACTTGTACAGCTGCCAGACACACCTCTGCGAGCACCCGCTCTTCTCCATGCTGTGCTGAGACGAAGATGAAATGTAACCAAAGACATTTGCCTCGGTGAGATGAGTTCAGATTTAATATTCATGAACTTTCAGACCTGCTGAAGCTGTAAAGCTTCTACAATGAACAAAATAAACTTATGTAGTAGATTTAAACTGTTAGTTTATGTATATTCAATCCTTTTTCTAAGATGGATGGGCCTTGTATTGGTCACTAAATCCTTTTGTGAGAAAGGTCTAAGGATGCCTGCAATTGCTCCTTAATAATACTATTTCTGGTTAGTTATCCCTTCTCAAATATACAGCTTTTAATTTGAAACGTTTTATCCTAGATGATGGCTTTTATATGATTTTAAAAAAGAAAATTGTTAAATTGAATTATTGAACTCTTTTTCAAAAAAGCTAGAGAAAAGCACATGTTTTCTGGCTCTGGAAAAGTACTGGAAACTGCAGGGTCTGGTATCAGTGGGAATGAAAAAGAAGAAAGGGAAGAAGTCACATTTCTGTAAGTCACGTGAAAAAATTGCTTACATTTACCAAATTTTGGAAAAATGAAAGTAAATAACTTTTTTCCCCCTCCTCCTGTCTTTCTTGGGAACACTTGAACTTTTTTGGCTGAAAATACAAACCCCAGATAAGTAGAAAAGTGAATGAAACTGCCTGAGGCAGCATAGAAAAATTTCAGCCCAAAGAGGCAGGGGCTGGCAGGACTGTAAGGGAGCCGTGTAGGAGGAAGCGTGGAGCAGCCTTTAATGAGAAGGTGCTACCAGCGCCACTTATCATGCACATGCATCTGGGCGTGTGCACGTGTGTTCACCTGTGTGTGCATGCAGCAAAGCTCGCTTGTGCTCTTGTGAGAACAGCTATCAGGCCAAGGTTGGGATTAGCCCAGATTGGGCAAAACTCAAGAATATTGTTTACATAGCTTAATTATTTTTCCAATACTTTGTGGAGTCTCGCAGCTAGGAAGGGCATTTCCAGCTAATGGAAGTTTGCTACACACAGTAAATTTGTGACTCCTTTCTCTGAGATTTTAGCTAAGAAACGCAGAAAGCTGCCAGGTGAAGAGAGACAAGATATGATGAGAGACACTTTATCACCTTTCTGAAACGCTCCTAATGGGACAGGAGCTATACAAGGCAGCAGTGCATAGCTCAGGCCTTTATTATTTAAGTTGACTAGGATACAGTTTGGTAACTTCAATCCCCGGGTTCTTCTAGCACATATTAAAACCCTTTTCCCCAGATGCTCAGCCGAATAAATACCCATTTATCTCCTTTTCTGCTGCTGGAGGTCTTCTGGCTTCCTCCACACAACTCCTATGCAGACTGCAGAGAATTACTTACAAGCAGTTTTTCTCACACATCTTAGTGCATGCACAGCACTTGTTTCATTTAGTGTAGGAGGTTTCTATTTTTGCGTTAGTAGCTCCCAATAAGCTTTGCTCTAGCTCACACTACATCATAGTTTTTATGTGTTGTGGACAGGCTAGAATGATAACAGGGATGTAACAGTGCAAAATGGCTTCAGACTTTCCATTCTAAAGGACTAAAAGGAACTGTCTGTTTTTCTCCTAATTTTTCCATGGAGGCTTCAAGTAGCACAGTAATTGGACAACTATTGGATCAGAACAGTCCATTTAGTTAGTACCCTGCCTCTCACACTGACCAGGGCTATACACCTCAGATCTGACTGTGGAGGAACAACTTGGCCATACATGTAATTTCTTGACACCCCAACAAGTGAGTGGGGAGCTTTAACTACTGAGCCTGAGAGTGCATTTGCTAGGAAGGGTGTTTCAGTGCATAAGACATTAAACTTCTATTCAAGAGACCAAATATTTTTTGTCTGAACCCTAGATTGACAAAAAGCCTTAGGCAATTCACTTTTGCTGTCTCTCAGTGTCCCATTTGTAAAATTCCCTGTCTCGCTGGGTCACTGGGACATATTGGGATACCATGGTGATGGTGCCTATATAGCTCCCAGAAAGTTGTTAGGATGCCAAGAGGAAATGCCACGGCATTATGTCCCCCACTAGGACTTGGTGTGACGGGCAGGAGTACCCAGGGCGTGTCCTGGCTGTGTTTGGAGACTGCAATTTCTTGGATTTATAGCTCCATCAAACTGGGCTTAAGTGACAGATTTGGCCACACTCCTATGTATATACATGCTTTGACTAGAATTCCCAGTGATTAGGTGGGAAATTATCTTTCCATGCCCAATGGAGTCTGGGCCTCTTCATAGAAGCAACCAGTTACTGCCTCTGTAGCTGGCAGTTGTGATACGATGCTCCTCCCATGGGAACTGTGTGCAGACTCACTCACGTTTTACATAGGCCACCGAATCAGTGTCAAATGTGATGATTTACGGTCACTGCTCAACCAGCCTGGACTCCTTGAGTGGGTGAGTGACCTTGAGTTAGTGGATTTTGGACTCTCTTGCCAATTCCTTGAACTGTCCCCCAGATAAAGTTTATTGTGAGTATCTGTCTTACCCAATCCAAAGGCAGGAAAAGGTGTTTAGCTAACTAACTGCAAGATATTCTCCACATTTTTTTCGATGCTTGACTGAAGTAAAATATGACCTTAAAAGCATCAGTAAATACTGCAGCTTTCATGTAAACACATCAGCTCTACATCTGCTGTTTCTTTGTTCTTTACTGATAATAGAGAAGTTGTAGAAGGAAGGCATGTGCATACCTTCCACTGCGTGGGCTCCTTTCCATCCCTTCAGCAGCGGCCTTTTTGTACCAAGAAGTCTTTCAGGGAGCTTCCTGTGAAGGAAGGAGACAGGGCAAAGGGGTCTGGAGAAGCTGGGTGCTGCTCTTGGTTTTGCCAGGAATCTCTCCTCTTTATGAAGTCCTTGGGAACAGGTCGTACCTGATACTATGTGCTTACAGGGTGCAGAGGACTGTGGCAGTGTTTACAGGTAGGACTGCCCTGAGAGCAGTCATTACTGCACAGAGATGCTAAGGTGTGCTTCCTCCAAAGAGATTTTGGGTTCAGTCACCCAGACTAAGCAAGGTGCTGGCTGCTCAGCCCTGTGATGCTCTTCAAGCAGAAATAATTTTGGGCAGAGAACATGGGTGGGGAGGCTGAAAATCCTTTCCCTCCTGTCTTCCTTACACATGGTGTTGCATGGATCCCAGTGACCCCTGCACAGCCTGCCTGTTCTGAAGTTGTCCTGTGTCTCCTCATAGCCCTGCCTTGGAATTTTGCAGGATGGGGGATGTGTAGCTCAAATCTTCTACAGCAGGCTCCCAGAGGAAGCATGTCTGGGAACAGCAATCCACCGCTGAAGAAGTGCTGTGTAATCATACACACATAATACAATCTAGGCAAAAGGAAAAGTACTAACTAGTTAGCTTCCTCAGTAAAATAAGCCCTGCCATAAAAAAACAATAAGGCTCTGTATATTGTACCTGAAAACTCTGAGAGCTCATCTAGGGAAAAGGCCAAAGGCCACCAAGTCCAAGACCTTGCACTTACAGAAGCTACGATAGGTGCAAAATTCAATACTATGTCCTGGTCCCAAGGTAGTCATTGCACTTTGAAGGAAGCAGGATAAACATGATGTTCTGCAGGATAATGCCTAATGTGATAGTGGAATCTTAGCCAAAGGCTCTGCATCCTAGAGAAAACGGTGGGGTAGGAGGTACAAGGATTAGACAAAGAATCCCAAGCTGGTACTTCATATATCTTTTAATTTTTACCCTACAACTAAATACTAGATCAAAGATGGCTTCAGCTGTTGATAAATCAGAGTCTCTAACACCACTGCCAAAGCTCATGCTTTCAGGTAGACCATATGGCTGAGATGGAAAGCGGGCAGCCTTCACTGAATCACTGTAGGGTTTGTCCTCGGGATGCCACATGGATACATAACCACAGCGGTCCTGATCCTCAGCAGCTTCAGATCCAGGCCTCAGTTCATGACCTAGCAGCCAGTGCAGAGTGCTGTGGAGCAGCATAATGAAAACACTGGCTGTGGAGAGTGCATCCATGAATGTGAAACTCAAACAACCTCTTGACCCACAATCCACCTATGGTTCAATCCACTCCACTCAATCAGATAGAAACTGCTTGCAGCTACGCAAATAGTCCATCCTACCTGTCTTGTTGGCCTTCCCTCTGCCTGACCTAATTAGTGTGGTGAGTAAATAGAAGAATAAGGTCAAATACAGGGCTAGATTTTCCTTGAAATGGCTCCAGATACGGCCAGGCTGCTCGATACCGTGGTATCCAAAGAGCCTGCTCTGGAAGCAATAGCTGCAACCTCTGTCCATACAGAGGCTGGATGAACTGGAGTGGGGTGGCAGAGTTATCAGCCTCTGAAACCTTGGGCTGAGGGTTAAAATAAATAAAATACCATCTGTATCCACTGATCTGTGTAACAACCAGTATTTCCCCTGTTTGAGCGCTAGACTTGTGCTCACACATTCCTTTGCTTCAGATGCATTTCCAGGGCAAATTACAACGGTATCTGACATGGCAGGGGCTTTTTAACACAGCATCAGGCGCCAGGTGATTTTTTTTAAGTATTAAGTCAAGACAGTCTGCTAGGGAGACAGGCAAGCCCAGTCAAGTTCTCACATACTCGCTCTGTGGTATGAAGCCAAACTGTGAAGTTTTCCAAGTATTTTAATGAGCGTGTTTCAGACTTTTTTATTAACTTTTAATGCCTCTTTCTTTTGGCAATTCCAACTGCTGTGCTACAGGAAAGGCCAAGTCACCCTCCAGTGCTGTTCCAGATAAATAGGCCTTAACCACAAATTAACACGTATATCTTGTACTGCTTCTGAAGTTGAAGGCCCCATGATCTGTCTGAGAATTGCTGTTTGCAGTTTCAGGTTGTGGTTTTGCTCTCTGAAGCCCCAGCCGGCTGAGGATCTAGTAGAAAGGGCTCCTTCCTCGATGCCTGGGCACCGTCAGCAACTCAGAGAGAAATGCAGGAACTGTAGCATCATTTGTTGGGCTTGCTTGTAGGGATTTTGGGGGCAGACTCCACTTTTGGGGGATAGAGGTGGACAGCAGGATGGGGAGGGAAAGGGGCTCATCAGAGGAGCAGCTCGGAGGTTGGGAGAGAAGACACTGAGGGTCTGTCCTGCTCTGAGCCCTCTGCACATGCCGTTGTTGTAGCCCCAGCAGAGAGCGATGCTGGAGGTGCTGCATCCACAGGCCTCTGCTCGGTTTCTGAGCAAATCTGTTTTCTTTACTTTGCCAGTTTGCTTTTGGATTAAGAGGTGGGGGAAGGATTCAGCAGTCCTGAAGGTGGAAGATGTCCATAAAGCACTGCCTTGCTTCTTTCAGAAATTTGCTTCCAGATCCCCTTTGGGGGTGAACTTCAAAATTGGGATTGGCATTTGTATTTCTCTATAAAAGAGCCTGTTCCGATCCAGGCCTTTAATCACTCCCTTTTTACCTAGAAAGCAATAAGGATATAAAATCTACCTCCCCAGAATGCCCCCAAGCCAGACCTCTAGACATTATTTCAACAAGTTCTTCCAACAGACACAGGCCAGGTTGGAACTACACGCATCCTGTTAAGTCTTCTGTTATTTTGCCCAATCTGGGAGATTTCCAATTGTGAATAAACTGGACACACACGAATGCAGTTGACTTTGTTGTCACCTATTGGTTTGACCCTAATCTCTTCTATCTGGCTTCCCCCAGCGGGATGGCACGTGACTCTTGAGTTTAGATAAGAAACCTAACTGCAATGAAGCAAAAAGCCATGCAAAGAAGCAGCTTTCTCAATTACACCGTATATAGAGAATAATTCTGGATTTACATAGAAAAGCATATGCATTTGAACATATGCTGTGATACAGATAAAGTAACGCAAATCTCACAGATGTAATTACCGGTATAAAGTTATGTGTATTCTGCTACAAACCTTTTCCACATTGGAGGATAAATAAGGCAGACATCCTTTTTCTGTGATCACTTTATCTGCCTAAGGCTTACACCTACTTCAGTAAAGAAAATTACCTGCTTACCTGAGATGGTTGCACAGACATCAAGTCTGTGAGTAGGATTTAGGAACAGCTTTTTATGCTAATCCAGTCCACACAGGGCTGGGGCCATCAAAACGCTGCTGTGGATTCTCACAGTAACAGTACAAATATTGACAGGACCCTTCCCCAGGCAGTACAGGCTCTTCATGGGAAGCGCTCACACCTGATGATGGCACCTAAACTAACTCTTGCCCCCTGATGCATCCTGTTTTGGAGAGCTGCTTGGCAGCAGTGCAGTGCCGGCCACTTCTGCTGTGGCTCTACAGGGAAAGCTGGCTTATGGCCAGGAATTCACCGCATTTCCGAAACCTGTTCCTCAGTCCCTGCCCAGAGATGCTGGACTTGCTTTGGGTTTGGACCAGCATAACTGAAAGACAGCAGGGACCCACTACAGTTTTAATCTCCTCACAGCTATGTCTTAGAGATAAAGTCTTCTCTCGGTACTCTGCACATGGCAAACACCAAACCAAATGGATGTTCTTGATGTTTGCTCTTTGTTTTCTGCTAGTCTATGATGGAGTGGCACAAAAATTAAGAGCTACCTCAATATGTGTGTGGCAATCAGTAAAGGTTCCTGGAGACTGGAGGAAAGCAAATGTCACTTCCTATATTCAAGAAGAGCAAGAAGGAGGACCCAGGGAATTATGGGCTGGTCAGCCTCAGCTTGATCCCTGGGACGGTGGTGGAGCAACTAATCCCTGAAACTAATTCCAGACATATGAAGGACAAAAAAGTGATTGGGAGTAGTCAGCGTGGATTTATGGAGGGAAAATCATGCTTAACCAACCTGATAGCTTTCTACAACGATGCAAGTTTGCAGATGATAGGAAACTGGGAGAAGTGGCTGATGCTTCAGGTGATTGTGCTGCCATTCAGAGGGACATGGACAGTATGGAGAAGAGGGTCAGAGAGGAACCTCCTAAAGTTCAACAAGAGGAAGAGGCAAGCCCTGCCCCTGGGGAGAAATAAACCCATGCACCAGTACATGCTGGGAGCAGCAGGAAAGCAGCTTAGCAGAGAAGGACCTGGAGGTCCTGGTGCACCCCTGGGGGTCAAGGTGACCACCAGTCAGCAATACACCCATGCAGTGAAGAAGCCAACGTGTCCTGGGCTGCATTAGGCAGAGCGTTGCACTGGTGGGACCTACCTGGAGTGCTGTGTCTGGTGCTCCTCAGTGCAAGAGAGACAGGGACATACTGTAGTGAGTCCATTGAAGAGCTGCAAAGATGATGAAGGGACTGGAGCAACTTTCATGCAAGGAGAGGCTGAGAGACCTGGGACTGTTCAACCTGGGGAAGAGAAGGCTCAGCGTGATCATGTGCATAAATACCTGATGGGGAGATAAAGAAGAGGGAGCCAGACGCTTCTCAGTGGTGCCCGGGGCAGGACAAGAGGCAATGGCACACACAGAAATACAGGAAATTTAATTTGCAGATAAGAAATGTGAGACTGAGTGGTTCAACACAGGAACAGGTTGTTGTGGAGTCTCTATCATTGGAGATACTCAAACCCTGACTGGACACAGCCTTGAGCAGCCTGCTCTGGCTGACCCTGCAAGAGCAAGGGTTGGGCTTGGACAGTCTCCAGGGGTGGCTGCCAGCCTCAGCTATGCTGACTCTGTGATTCTGTCCCATAAGGGCCTCTGGAGCCACGGCCCTGGCGTTACCCTGGTCACTATGGTCATGGATCTGTCCCCAGTGAGCTCCAAAGCTTACCCAGTTTCCATACATGCAGAGAGGAATATAAGAGGATGACAGTGCAGAAGTGTTTGCTTGCTGTGTTTTATGTTAGTGTGTGTTGTGCAACTAACAAAACTGTCAAGGGATTTTCCATCCCTGAAGGCTTTGGAAAGGTTTTTATATGTTTCTGGATTCTCTTGGAAAATTAATCCTTCTTCCTGCATATTCAAAAGCTCGGACAGATGATACAGATGTGGACATAGGTATGGATGGCCATCATGTTTTCCATTCACTTGCCATCTTAATTGCATGCAAGTCTTCCTTGTACTGGAATTCATTCAACCCCACTCCTTAGACATCGCACTTACGTGATTGAAGCTGCCTGTAATTTTTTCACCTCTGACTTCAGGGTTTGAGGTGGAGCATTTTACAGGTTCTCTCATTACCTGCCCCATGTCCTGGTATCCCTGTGCTACAATTACAAGCATACTGGCTGCATTTCTCCAAGCCTTGTGAAATGCACTGCTCTCTAGGCTCCCTGTCAGTCCGATGGCTTCCTGTGTATGCGTTTCTCACTTTACAGCCACAGCTCAGCGCTGGTCCCCACCAGTGCTGATTCACCGGCTGGACGTTTTTAAGACTCAGACATTCATCGCTGCTGTCTCCTTTTCTCCCTGGTATTTCAAAACACTTTCCCAGTTACATTTGAGTTTTATCAGTGCTAGGTCATTACATTTTTTTAGGTAAGCTCTTCCCTAGCGCTGATCTGCGGGCACCTGCTGAGAGTGAAATCCCTTGCAGACTCCTCCGGCCACCCTGGGGCTCCCAAGCCAGCAGCGTTTGGGGCTGAGCCCCTGCTGCAGCTCCTCCCTTGGGTTTCTGCAGCTCTGATGCTCACAGATTTACAAGCCTTGTGTCCCAGCTGCCCTGTCCCAGAGGTGGCCGATGTGCTCAGTGCTGGCACATGGCTGTGTGGCCGCCCTCCCGGCCTGAACACGCTCTTGCCAAGCAGAAAGGTGACTTTGGGCAACGCCATTGCCACACACCCCTATGAGGGGCGCACCGCTGTCTCCCCCAGTCTTTTAAATGCAAACACAGATGTGGGACCTGCTGATACCTCCTCTTCATAGTCCTTTTCTCATCTGTCCTTGCAACGGCTTTCATGTCAGCTTTTATTTAAGTTAATGTTTAAAGCAGGGGACTGCCTGAGCAAACTGCAGGGATGCCTGGCTGGCCACAAGCACAGCTACTCTCTGGCCGGTGCAGCGGGACAGCGTCGTTAGCAGGACACACGGATGAGGTGACCGCACTCACTGTTTTATAAGATGTTGCTGCCTAATGAGATGGATGGAATTAATTAGAACATTGATTTTTTTCCTCCAGTTAGCTACTTTTGAAATGTTAGCACAGACAGAAGTTACAAAGTATTATAGCAACACTAAGAATATAAGCTGCAGCACTTTGTTTTAAAGGAATTAAAACTTGATAGAAAGGAACACTACACAGAACATAGAAGATAAAACAGTAGAAATTGGAGATTAACTTTGTGCCACTTCCTGCAGATTGATCCTGGTGGGAGAGCTTAGATAGAAATGCCAAAATAATATCACCCAGTTAAATATCTTACCAATATTAAAACTCTTTTTAAAAAAACTGTATTCTAGGTTTTCATGTCTATGTTACCTTTGTCTTTATCTTTGTATATTTCTATGATCAGAATTTTCTAGCTTTATTTTTACTAGTTAATAAACCACATCTACTTTAATTAAAGCAGTGCAAGCATATTGCTTCAGTATTGTTTGCAATACTGCAGTTGTATGACTCTTGATGTCTTCTTTGCGTCATCCCTGCTGTCATCCAGGCAAAGACCATGGAGGTTTGTTTTCACATTTAGCTAAATCCAACAGGGAGTGCCAGCTTAATATTTCTGCAATGTGACACAGGGCTGGACATGCATGGTTGTCTTTGTAATGTCATATGCAGTGTTACAATTTTTAAAAGAACTTGAAACTGCTTTACAAAACTCTCATGATAACAGTTGGATTTGCCATACAATTTGTCCAGGGATTGAAGCTGGAAGGACAATTGCGACAAATACGTCTTAGCGAGTTTTTCTCTTCTTGCATAGGTCATCTAGTTTCTACTCAGGTACCTCTCTCATTTTCTCTTTTTAAAAATAATTTTCAAGGTAGACGTTGTTTCAGAAATTCTCACTATGTACCACTACTTTGTTCTGCTCTGCTGATAACAACCTCAGTGAATTCAAGCAACTTAGTGAGGTGCTCTTAGGCTCTTCTAAGTATTTCTCCAAACTGATCTTTTAAAGAGCTTTAAGACTTTCCAGCAATGGATTTCAAACTGACTAGATGTAGCCTCGGTTTGCCTTCAGGCTGCTTTCCCTCAGCACTTGCTTTTTGTTTCATTTTCCAGTCCCAAGGGATTTCTCTTGAACTTCTGAAAAGGTTTGCTAAAGCGTCTCTAATTTCTTTCCCCATTTCCTTCAGCATGCCTGCATATGGCCTTTCCTTTTTATTGGTTTTACGGATACCAAGCTTTTTATTAACTATTCCCGATCTTATCTCCTGGTTTCTTAATTCCTCATCATCTGTTCTCAGTAATCAGATTCTTGCTTAAGAAAATACCTGTTCTCCTTGCAGCCAGAGACACAAAGTAAGTGTTAATATTTTCTTTGCCCTTTTCATTTCTCTCTGACTACTCTTTAACAGTCTTATGAAAGAAAATGCCTTCTCTGTCCTTCCTTTTTTGCTGTTTATGCTCTTTCAGATGATCCAGGCTGATCTACATATGGTGAAATACATCAGTGTCTCCCCCATCAAGTGTGTTCAGCTGTGACTCAAGTGTGGTTTTGCTCCACTGCCTTCTAAATGTGTAAGCGCATTAGCAGGGACTGCTTGCACAAGTTTCCTGTGCTCATACCCTTGAATGAAGTCAGCAACAGCTAAACACAAACCAGCCACAAAGCCTGGCTCGGTAGGTAATCTTGGCTCAGATTAATAGCGGATCCTTTGTGCCTTGCTACATAGGAGCAATGCCCTCTGTGGAGTATGAGCACCTCCAACTCCACTTCTGAAAATAACTAGCACTGTCACACAGTACTGGCAGAGTAAGGAGCTTTGATTCAGTCTTGCGAAAAATAATGTCCGTGTATGGATTCTGTATTTTTGTTGCAATGCTCACTTGCATAAACTGTTGCTTGATCCACATTTCAGATCTCATCAGCTGATCATACTAGACTCTGCAATTAGAGGTTGACTGAGAGTAAATCCCCAAGTGTTTCGATTTGTTTCTCAGCAGGCCCTGTTGAGATCAGCTTCTGGTTTAGCCCAATGCAGACAGCTTTGGACACTTGTTGTTGCTCTGGCAGATGGTACCAGAGCTTTTTGACTCTCACAGAAAGAGGATGGACAAATTTTAATGAGATTTGCATAAACATTTCTTGGTGTATCTTGGTTGTGTGTCTTGGAGACCTATCAGCTGCTGACAATGACTGGTCCTTTCCCCTTTTGGCTAAAATTATTATTTCAAGCCCGAAAACAGCTGACAGAGATGCTTGCTCTGGCCCTGGCAGCCTGATGGGCTCAGTGAGGGCAGCACACGGATGTGGCGAGGCCCTTCCAGGTCTCCAGCTGGCACGTGTGAAGCTGGCTGAGGTTTTTCTGCACGGTGCTTGTGAGACCAAAGCAATCAAGAACTCCTTGAAAACACTTTGCCAGCCTTCACTTTCCACCTTGCTCTTGCCAGCTGTTTCTTTTTTCTGGACTAAGAAACCTGGGAGCCTGCAGGGCTTTGGGCACAGCCACAAACCCAGAATAGGCAGGCAGGCAGGCAGCTGCTGAGGACCAAGTCACCTCCTCTTGTACCTACAAACTGCAGGTTGTGTCGCTATCTGTCCTCTCCCTCGGGTGCTAAACCATGATTATTCCCTGCAATCAGTCCTACAGGAGTGCAGCTGTCAAAATAAACCTGGATCTTGTAACTGCTGTGTAGTATCTTGATGCTGCAAAGACCACCTTGGATAACCTCTGTGGCCTTGCCTTTCCCAAAGAGATTAAAGCTGTCATCTTTTGCACCAGGACTGGATGCCATAGCAGCAAACAGCCTGTTTGGAAGCACAATCTCTGCAGGCTGCAGACCCTTTTCTGCTATGCATGAGATTATCAGCATGGTAGAAAAATCAATTTTCCTTATTTGTGTGTCACATCTTCCGAAAATGTAGGTGGCAGTGGAGGTCAGTTCCCCTGCTTCTCTCACTTGCATGCATTTGGAGTCCCTTTTGAACGATGCCTCCATATCTGCTTTGCATAGAAACCCAGCCAAAGCCAGCGGAAAAGCAGATGGTGCCCACATACTGCCATTGATAACCCATCTATCCCCCATGGGTAGCCCTGTGCTTGATTTATAACTCCCTAATTAAACCCTGCTCTGTACTCAGGATTGCCCTTCCTCTGGGCACTTCTGTGGTGCTCCAGCCCCGAGCACAGACCTGCCCCACAGAGATCAGAAATTATTCTTGTAACTGCTTGTGTAAAAAACCACGGTATTGCTACAGCTTTAGAAACAGAGGCACAAAAAAGTGCATGTAAGCTAGGCAGTGTCCGGACCAGGGCCCAAGCACAGACACACAATAAGTGTTTGCACAGTCTCGGCTCAGGCCAAAAGCACCCTCACAGGCAGTGCCCGGGCAGAGTCTGGGGGTGGCCTGAGCAGGGGTCCACGTGGCGTGGGTGCCTCCTCTATTGAGCCAAAGCACTTCCCTGCTTCCTTATTTTTGAGTAATGTTGTACTTTATGTTGTCACCTGAGTAGTCTTTGAAGAACAATTTCCAAGTTGTTGGGTTTTTTTAAGGGCAAAAGGAAGAACCAGCCCCATTTCCCTTGGGTGACATCTCGGCAGCCTGGCTGAGGGTCACTGTCTTGGACAAACGTCCACCACTGGCCAAAACCACGGGCTATCATGCTGTGGATCCGGATTTCCAAGAGAAATGGCTTGTGCAGTCATGTGTGAGCGTGTGTGTGTGTGCGCGTACATGCATAGTCATGTGTGTCTGGTTGTTTATCTGCCTGTCATCCCCTGCTAAGCTGTGAAGCCACTGGCTGACTTAATCAGATGTCACACATATCATTAACTCCCAATTAGTTTCACAAAAATAAGGGAGCAGAGGGAGGAAAGAGACACAAAAAAATCTCAAACTGTGGAAAAAGTGTCCACAGGAGCTTGCAATTTATCACTCACCAGAGGGTATACATGCGATAGTGGTTTTCAAAACATTCCTGCCATAAAAAAAAGCCTGCTGTTGGCACTTACTTGTTCCTGGAAGCCAGATCGAACATTAACAACACAAAACCCCATAGAAAATCAGGTCTGCTGTGTAGACAGGGACTGCTTTTAAATGGCTTTAGATATTAGGAAAAACTTCTTCACAGAAAGGGTTGTCAAGTATTGGAACAGGCTGCCCAGGGAAGTGGTCGAGTCCTCATCCCTGGAGGTATTTAAAAGACGGGTAGACAAGGTGCTTAGGGACATGGCTTAGTAGTGGAGAGGTACGTTTGGACTCGATGATCTTAAAGGTCTTTTCCAACCAAATGATTCTATGATTCTATAACCTGGCTGGGTTTTGGTGGAATTTCACAGGCACAGGGACGGCCACGTCTTATGCCAAGCTGCAGCAGCAATGTGAGGACATCTCAAGGGAAAGGTGCTAAAACTGTGTGCTCTTCCCAGGGTGAGCGCTCCAGTGCCTGGCCCAAGCTTCCTCTTGGAAATGGCTAACCCTTTCCACTAGTACTGGCTAAGTCTCAAATGAATACGAGAGGTAGGTATGCAGAAGACAATTTCAGCTTAAGATGGTTGAAGTTTGGGAATGGTTATCAGGAGCAGAGAGGAGTGGGTGATGCTGGGGAGTGTCAGATGATCTGAATGTTAGCTGGTGCTGCGACAGGCACCAGGAGCGGTGGCTTGGAGGGAGCTTGGTACTGGGAAGGGGCAGACCTGCCCGGGGCACTGCGCCCACGCTGGACACACAAACAGGCACCAGATGGGAAGCTGCGGATGCCTCTGTTGCTACTAGTAAATAAAATAGACCTGGGTCTGCTTTCTGGCTTGGGGACAGGTGGTTTAGCACAGCTCCTGTCCATATCGTGAGGTTCCCTCTCATCCCCAAAAAAGGGTGGCCTCATCCATCCTGCTCTCCCCTGTGCAGGTCTGGGCTCTGGCAGGGAGAGCGCTACTTGGCCCAGGACAGATCCACACCGGGGAGTGTGCAGTATGAAATAATACCCCATTGGAACTACGTGGCCGGTGGCTGAGTCCTTGCCCTGGCTCTCTCCAGCTTGCCAGCAGCTGTGGGGTCCGGAGGTACACACATGCCATGCCTCCTCCTTGTCACAAACCCCAGCTGTGGCTGTCTGTCCCCTGAGGTCTTGTGCCAAAATTAAGCCCTTTGGTGCAAAAGATTGGGAGGAAAAACAAGGTGAGCGAGTGCTGCCGGAGGCGAGCAGCAGAGAGAGAGGGCTGCCTCTCTGTGAGGCTGCGGGTTCAGCTGCTCCATCAGGGGCATGGCGATGCGAATGACGCTGCCACTGCTGGCGGGGGGAGCTGGGGAAGGGGAGAGGTTTCCCGGGGGGTGGGAGGGAGCGAGCACCATGCTACAGCACGCGAAATCCCGCTCTGCATAATGAAGCCTGAGGAAAATTGGCAAGCGGGATGGGGCAGGAGTTAAAATACATGTGAGAGGTGGAGGGAGGGGGGCTTAAGCAATTATTTGGGGCATGAAGCAATGCAAAAGTATTTCCAGAGAAGCCCTGACACACTATGTGCTGCTGAGGTTCTTCCTACAGCACACGCTGTAGCTCTGAGCAAGTGCTGCCTGCTCCATTGTGCAGGGCAAGGTGGCCACTATGCCTGAGAGAGGGGCAGGCAGCAGCTGCCTGCTGCCAGCTTTCACCCGGAGATCGCTCTGCCACCCGTGACGTTATGGGAACCCGCGGAGGTCTCACGCTTTGCTCACTAGGAGCCGTTTCAGTAGTGGGATGTGAGACCTCACCTTGCTTCCCGGTGCTGAAAATACGTCTGAAGACTTAAAATCCTGGCTGGCTTTGTGCATCTCTACATGCAAATACCAGTGATTCACTTGACACAAAACATGCCACGGCCCCGTGGCCTATCAGGCTGCGCTCGCAGGAGAAGGGGTGGGGGTACACCCCACAGCAGTTGGGTAGCTGACACTCATCCAGTTCACATAACATGCTGCAGCCAAAGTCATCGTCCTCACCTCTGTCAGAGTCCAGAGGTGAAAAAAGTAACATATTTTTATTGTTGGGAGGCCTGTGTTATTTGGCAGCAGCTGCAAGCTCCCTGTCCCCTTGCCAAGAGGAGCTTTGCAAACAAACGCCAGCCCTCCCAGGGTACCGCTAACAACTAACGCATTATTTGAAAATGAGACACAGATGTGGGAGAGGCTGGTGGGTGAAGGAGCCTCCAGCGCCCTGGACAAATGGATGGGGAGCAAAGGCCAGAAGTGTGTTGGTGCATTTCAAACCAAATTAAACCCAGAAACTCAGCATGCTCCGGACCATCAGTACCAGGTGGGAGTGTGCAAGGAAAAAAGGACATTTGAAAGTCGCTTCAGGACTGAAAAATTAGATTTAAATGCCAGTGGCATTTCTCAGCAGCCTTGTACAGAAGCAGTGAAGAAAGCAGTGACACTTGCAGCATGCACCTACAATACAGGCAAAGCTAAGTGACAGAGCTCACACTGGAAGCAAGGGGAAATGAGGCTTCTGGAGCAAAGGCAGAGGCAGACCTGGGTGAGCCAGCTGGAAAAAACATCTAGTTGTTCTAGGTGATTATTCACATGGGCATCACTCATGAGTTCACACATTCAGCATGACTAAAGAATACTGCAACTAAAAAGGAGGCATGTGTACACAGTCCTCTCTAATCAGATGCAGCTACCTGACATATCATGTCTGATAACTGGCCGCAGAATGATGACCGCAAGTTTAGACATGTAACTGCTCATCCCTCAACTGCTGGGAAAGAGTGACCTGAAAGATAAAATCCATGAGGGAAGATGCAGAGTCAGAGTCTGGTTTGAATTTATGACTAGATGGCACTGGCAGAACAAGAGCTCTCACCTGTGACACTGCTGTTCAAGAGAAAACTGAAAACAAGTCTGCTCAGCTTGCTGGAGGCTGAAGTTGCAGTCGCTGGGGATTTACAGTTTTGCAGAGGCAGACCCTCTGGGTCTTCTCTCTTGACTGCAAGAAGTGGCCTCCCCAGTAGCGTGCTGGTGAGTGAGTCCCACTTCAACACCAAATGTTCCCTGTGGCATCTCTCGGAGAGCTCAGCTGGGCTGGGAGCTGCTGATGGGCAAAAGCCCTTCAAGGGTGAGGACGGTACAGACAGAGCTATCCATAAAGAGAGAATAAAACCTTGGAAGTTGTGGGAAAGAGCCGAGGGGTGCTTTTTATAACGTCTCATGAAGTGGCTTTTATGACTTGCATTGCTCCATGGGAGATAAGGACCCAGCTGCAGACCACATCCGGCTGCCTCCGGCTCGAGCTCAGCCAGGGTAGAGGGCGGCTGGAGTGTCACATCCTCATCCCTCCCATCTCATGGAGGTCAGGAGCTGGACGGAGCGGCAGCCATACCGGGTGCTGCTGGTAGCTCGGATGCAGGCTCTTTCCATGACTGTGGGAGAAGGCTGTGATAAGTGCATTTTCTCAGTTGACAGCAACTCAAATCAAATTTCACCACCCTTTTACCTTGAGCAATTTAGTCATCCTGAAGCGTTGTGCTAACACAACCTGCTGCCAGCAGCCAACTCCTCCTCCCCTTCCCAGCGGGGAGAAACACGTTCCAGCCATTGGTCTCTACCCTTGCATTCCACTAAAAATGATCATTTCTTCACTGTTGGCTAAATCTATCCAGAGGTGCCATTTTTGTGATCATGCACATAGCACTACAGCAGCGAGGAGATGGGAATGGATGGGGTTGGACCAAGGGGCTCCTGCAGAGGCTTCAGGAGAGCAAGATGGGGCTGGGGACCAGCCCCAGGCAGGGCTGAAATGCCAGCCTGGCTGGACGATGGGGATCATGACAGCTCGGCCCCTTCTTCCAGCACCTCCGCAGGGGACATGGGGCAGGGAACCACTGTATCAGCGGCAGGAGACTGGTGTGTCTGCAGCTCATGGAGGTTGCACCTGATGTAGGAGCTCCCTGGGGTGGCACTGGTTGTGCAATGACTCCAGAGAGCCCTCTGTGACCACAGATATGTTGGAGTAACTACATAATTTTGATTTACACCATCTGTGGATCTGACCCAACTTATTTAACGAGCTCTAAAATACTCGGTCACTGCACTGCCAGTAATAAAAGTGACTAGTACCCATGTCTTTCACAGGGTGAGCTTAAACGAGGCTGGCGAGGGATTTTACAGCTTTCAAATTGCTTCTGTGCACTTGTAAATAAGTGTCAGGTATAACATTAATTGTTTGGGACTTTTTTATTTTTGCACCATCATAAAGTTGTAACTTATGGCACCACAGTCCTTTCTTCCAGGGTATCCCAGCATTCTGGCTATGATCCTGGAGAAAGAGAAAGAATGGTCGAAAAGGTTTAGTTCCAGATTGTTTAGAAAACCTGTCTGAAAAGATTTGACATTTCACTAAGGATTTTTGAATCACTAGAACATGAAGTAAATTCTAATGGGAAATTTCTCACACTGAAATAAAAACATTCCTTTAAAAAAAAAATCCAGTCTGTGAATTTGTGAAAAAAAATTTAAATATTCTGGAAGTGACCTTCTTAGCTTATTTCAGTTCTTAGCAGGACATTTCTCAGGGGTAGAAAGGTGAATTTCCTTTTGACCCCCTGCTTCATTCAGCCTTTCACAGAGAGCATTTGTAAAGACCACAAGAGTTTTCACAAGATGCTAAGGATAAATGGAATTGTAATGGCTTAGTATGTTCTCTAGTTCATAGGTCCTAAGGCTAGATTTACACAGCAGCATCTGAGAAAGGGGAGGAGTGGACTATGGAGATGTTCACCAGCATCGCATTACCATTGGCTTTGGAGTGGAGATCAAACCTGATAATCCTGTATTGTGTGTTTTGTGGGGTGTCTGGTGACATCAGATGCTCCTGGTGTATTTCCTAATAACTCTTGTCACATAACTGTCATTTGCAACCCCTGCCTTGGCAGGGACATTGGGGCTTGATGGGTGACAGAGAAGGAGGCTTAGAAGGGCTTGGAGAACAAGGCTCTGTAAAGAAACACACTCAGATTTTCCTCCTCAAAGTGTTTGCCATCTCCTGCATGGGCTAACCTGTGCAAAACCAATCGTCCTCAGAAGTTAGATGGGCAAGTGTTCTCATTCAAGTGAGTGCAATGAGATATTCCAAGACCAGATTGAACTACTTCCCAAACCCAAACTGCTGCATAGGTCCTCAAATATCACTCCTACCTGTGAAGGCTGCCCATAGAGGCAACCATCCCCTGCTGTAGTTTCAGAGATAATTGCACATACGGAGGGAGATTTTATTTAAATGTCTGCCATGACTTCTTTTAGCCATTGAAGGAAACAGGCTGGGACATGTCAGTTGTCTGCTCAGGCTTCGTACGAGACTTTCATCCTGCGCTGCTCAAATAAGAAAAACTATGAGATCACTGGTTGCTAAACACTTGACGTGATTTCCCAAGGTTTGCCTCTATGGTAAGTACTGTGGTAATTTGGGTAGTGTTGACAGAAGCCCTGAATATTACCCAAAGCACTTGGTGATTATTTTTTTCTGCTGGCTCCAACAGCAAAGCACTAAGTTGTTCACCTCCCCCTGCTTCCAGACAGAAACGCTGTTATGCTACTAATGGTTCACAAAAAAATCCACCTTAATGTCCCAAGAGCCTTCCTGCAGGCCAGGCTGCTCTATTGCTCCTCTCCCAGTGTTAAGGATGGGATGGGGTGGGATGGGACGGGATGGGACAGAGATGGCCAGATTTCTGGACAGGGTCACGTAGCTGTCTTGCTGACAGCCCACGCTTAATTGGACTCAGTTTCTTTAGTGATCACAACTTCAGTGGCCTAAGAATAGGCCAAACTCACACCCCTAGTTCTTGGGTCAGCTCCACCTTTACGTCTTTTTGGGTTAATATTTTCAGCTTAATATTTGAAACATAATTTCAGGTTGCATTTTATGTCATATTCCAAGAGTGAAGTGGTGAGATCTTTTAAAATTGCAAAGGAATTTGTGACAAGGACAAAGGGAGTATTTTCATTAAAAAATCTATACGGCTGAGACTCCGCAGCATCTGGTATTTGCATTCAAAGACAGCACCATATTAAACTTTCCTGTACGTCTTTTTATGTAGTAAATGATCGCAATTGTCCTCTCTTTATAAAAGTCAAAAGCTGAAGTAAAGAGAGGAAAATGATGTTACCTGTTGTTTTATGAGAACCACCAAGTCTCCTAACGGGAGGAAGCATTTCTCCCATGGCTTCCGTCCAGCACTGTTTGCCAGCGAGCTCAGGCTGGCATGGGCCTCAACCAAGAGCAGTCTCCCTGCCATTCTTGTGGGCAGGACTCCAAATCTTGCTGATAAATACTGCAAGACTCCCAGGGACTTCTGCGCTTGAGTAGGAAGAGTCACGACAGCTACTAGGGAAGCCACAGCGAAGAAGGCTCGGAAGACCCCCAGAGAGGTGATAGGAGGGAAAAGCAAAGCGTAGGGTGGCAGTTATCAGAACTGGAAATACTTCTGAACTCACCTGTCCATTTTCATGATCTGGAAGGTACAGGTATTAATCTGTGATATTTGTGATCCAGGTTTAGACTCTCATACAGTGTCACATATACTGCTCATAGAAAGAAAATTTATGAAAGCATTATTACTATGTTTAACAATGATATAATAAAAATTCTCCGTTACCAATCTACTTACAAAATATTGGATTGAATATTACTTTTGTGCAATGCAAAGGTTGTGTTTGTCTGTGCTCTTTGTGTAAGGCTTGTGATGGGGAGAGAAGGGAAGAAGTGAGTATGGTGACAGTGCTAATCCCCAATACTTTCCCTTTATTCTTACAAAGAAAGAAATATCAACAGCAGTCCCAAGTACTATAGTAGTCCCAAGCTATTATCATGACCTACACAAATCTCAAAATAAGATGGGTCTCATTAGCTTCCCTCTGACAACATGGGATGCTAATAAGCAATTATGACTTTGAAGGAAAACCCAGGGACCTGCCACTTTAAAAGCAAGCTCAGGCTGACATTACGCTGAAGTGTTCTGGAGTGTGTCTGTCCTGGGATTTTGTTTAAATTAAGTCATTGCGGAAGTTGGCAAAAAGCAGCCACAGGGGGTGGAGTTGCATAAGGAACCTATCTGTGTGTTTGCTTGGGTGTGGGGACTCATGTTTGCTCTTTATTTCACAGATTTGAAAAGATTTCATAAACTATGTGTGTCACTTGAAGTAACAAATCCTTTACAATCTAAATTCTTCCATCATAAAATATTCCTTAGAAAGGCATTACTCCTTCATGTTGATCTTTCCCCAGCCTGAAGAAGAGACTCTACTACAGTGACTATCCAAGACATGCTTCTCCTCATCCTTCATAATTTTTGTTATCCCTGGCAGGGAAGGAATCCCCTGAGCTGTGATGGCTGGAGTTTATTTTCCACAAAGGCTTGCCATCACTAGCTGGGCTGCAGCCAAACAGCGCACTGTTTGCTTTGTCCCAACCAGTCTTGGGTAAGTCAAGTTCTTTGTATCAGGACTTAATCCCTGGTGGCAGCAGATCAGCTTTGTTAAATACAGATAGTTTCCTTTTTCTGTTTCTCTTTTTCTACTACCAGTACATAATTAGGGCTATATGAGAGCCACCTTATTACAGAATCACAGAATCACAGAATCTTTTGGTTGG
>VYZW01066810.1:0-18835 GCA_013401315.1 Balaeniceps rex
GACTCTAGGCCTGTCCCCCCCGGGTGCCGCACCCCACAGCCGGCCCGGCAGCTGCATGGCCCCCGGCCCCGGGGAGGCGGAGGGACCCGCGCCCCGGCGGAGGCAGGGGACGCCGGGGAGAGATCGGGCTTCCCCCAGGGCATTCTCCAGCCCCCTCCTCACTGTCCCGAGAAATTCAAGTGCTGCAAAGCCCGTAACCACCCCCGGTGTTGGGGGGACTCGTGTGTGGCTTCGCTCCCCTGCCCCACAGCACTGGGGCTGGTCCCCGGGGTGCTGCCTGCGCTCTCCTGCCTGCATGCTCTGCCTGCGCGCTGTGTGCTGTCCCCGCAGCCCATCGTGCTGCTCTCTGCATCTCGCACCTGGCCTCGGGTAGCAGCTGGGACTTAAATCCCAACGCTTCGGCTCCTGAAGCTCAGGAGGAGGGGCTGTTTTACACAGGCTGATTTATCACTATTTTTTTAAAGCCCCTTGTCCACCCGTAAGTCTTACTTCAGGGGTTTCAGCTGATTTTAGTGGGGCTCCTGGCAGCCCAGGCCACTGAGCTCTGCAGGCAGGGCCTGGGCATGGTTCTGGGGGGGATTTCTCTTCGCTCACACTGCAGGGAGCCAGGTGCTGTTTGGGTGCTTGCTTCTGTGCCGCTGAGCGCTGTGGGGCAGCTGCTGTGCCCGGGATAAACTGTTGTTCCTTCACAGCGTTGCTTTGCATAAGGGCTTCTGCTAACACGCACTCTGTCTGGTGCTGGCCGCAGGTGTTTGCCTGCGCGGGATTAGATCTCTGAGCAGCGGCCAGCTGGGCAGGGGAGCAGGCAGGGCAGCAGGCAGCCCTCTGGCTCTCCTCTGAAAGCTGAAGTTCCCTCGTGGGAAATGGCTTGAAAGGGGGCTGGTTCAGCTGGTGCAAAGACGTCTCAGAAGGCGAAAGGGGTTTATAAATCTGGGGCTTTTGAGCACAAGGAGTGTCCCAAGAGCGAGGTGAGGGATGAAAGGTGATTGGGAGAAACGTCATTCAGAGGGTGATCGCCATATGGTGCGCACAGATGGGGAGGCTGACAGGGACGGCCGGGCGCAAGCGGCAAGGGAGCTCGGCTTCCCTCTGGGCAGGGGGAGAAAGGAACAGTGCCAGCACAGTGGGCAGGGTTTTTTTTTTCCCTTCTCCAAGAAGAAAAAAGCAGTAAATCGTGGCAGCCCTTGGAAGGATGAGCGTGAGGTTTGCTTTTTCCATCTCGGGCTCTGCCTGTGACACAGCCCCACCGCCGGGAATGACGGGGGCCAGTGGGTGCCCTGCCCCTCTTGAAGCCGCCACAGGGCCCCGCTCGATCTGTCTGTTCACCTCCTGCTCAGGTAGGATGATCCACTCCTGTCCTCTCCTTCCCTCCCCAGAACTCCTCAGAGATGCCGGAGACCATTACCAGCCGAGATGCTGCTCGTTTTCCCATTGTTGCCAGTTGCACCCTTCTGGGGCTCTACCTCTTCTTTAAAGTAAGTGAGCAATGCCGGCAGGCGCTGGAGCCGGTGCCTGCCATCTTCCCGGCCTGGTCAGGAGCTCCCGACGTGGGACTGACTCGATTTTTGGCTTAGCCTAGTTGGGAGCCCTTAGTATTGGGGCAGAAAGAGCGTAAGGCTGCACGGCTCGAGCTCTTCAGTGTCACCACGCAGGAGGACGTCAGTTCTCGCCTGAATTGTAACAGCTCGGGGGAAATCGGAGCCTGTTTGTGTACGGGGTGGTTCTGGAGAGCTGCCAAGGGGCAAGTTCACCCCTGAGCTCTGCCTGCCTCCGTGGGCTGACCTGACAACGCACGGTCTGAAACCAGAGGGTGCCAGGGACTGCTGAGTTGCAAATGCTGCTGTCTCTGTGTTGTGCTCCATGCTGTGCTTCCAAAGCCGTCCCGGCTGCAGGCCTGGGGGATCGCTAGCTCGTGGCTGAGCCCCTGTGTGTTCAGGTGAAGTCTTTTAGACGTGCAGAGCCAACAAGCAGAGTAAGGTGACCATTCCTGAGTCACAGACAGGAGATCCCAGCAGCAGGTCCTTTTGGCTATGTGGAGAAGGTGTCTTGGCTTAAAACACCTTTGGCTGCCTGCGCTCGTGTGGCGTGCGGCTGAGCTCCTGGAGGGGCCTGACGAGCCATGGGGCCGCCAGCGTGGAGCGGTCCTGTCGGCACAGCAGCTTCCAGCCCCGCTGTCCTGCGCTGCCTGCGAGGCAGAAGGGTGCTCCTGGCTGGCCAGGTGAACTTTAATGTGCAAAATTGGGAATATTTCAGTTTACAGTCCCTTCTCCGCCCATTGCAGTTACCGCGCAGCAGCTGACTGATGCTGCGGGCTCCTACCCTGGGTCGAGCTGCCATGTGGGCCGATGGCCGCACCATGCAGGTCCTTACCCTGGCGTGGACCTGTGCGCTGGCCCGCGCTGCGGCTGCGCTGGGAAGGCGAGTGTGTGCCGCAGCCTGGACGGCCGCAGAGGTGGGCTGTGCAGCAGCAGACAGGATCAGGCCTCCCTAGCGATATGCCCTGCTGTCCCAGTGGTGAAGTTTAGCCTGTGCACTCACCGGGGTGCAGCTCCTCTTGTAGGTCACCGGTAGTAAAGCCGAGCATCTGCTGAGCTTCTCCTGATGGTGGGGTACGGAGTGGCCACCAGACCCCACCGCCAGGCCCCTTTGTCCGCTGAAAGGACCCCCTGCAACCCACCCCTTCCCTGTGGCCCACATCTTGGGGTACTCCACCTCCTCACGTGCCTTTTCTGCCTCTTGCTCCTGGCTGGGATGGAGATGCCAGGAAAAGAAGTACTGAATGTGCGGTGTGGCCCCGCTGATGTCGCTGCATGATCAGCGGCTCTTCCTTTTAATATCTGCAGCCTGCCATAAGCTCTCGTATTCCAGCATCCCCCTTCCAGGAGAGCACGGAGGACCCCGGGCCCTCCCAGTGCTGGTCTGTAGGGGTGTGATTCAGCACTAAGGCAGCGTGTGCGTTGGAGGGCAGGAGTTCTAATAATACCCCATTTAATAAGGGCAGGACGCGCTCGGCCCGTTGCAGTAGCGAGGCGGGAGTGCTGCTGCTCCCCTCTGCCGGGGCAGCCCCCGGGAGTGGCACGGTGCCTCGCTCCCTGCTCCGGCTCGCTCTGCAGGAGATGTGCGGGGGAAACTCTGTCCTCCTTTCTGCAGCACAGGAGTTATTTTTTGACCCGAGTGCCTCGTAGATGTGCGACAACTCGCAGACCCATTGTGCTTGTTCTTTGAGCATGTGGCTATTTCTAACATACTTCACATCAGCGGTGCAAGAATTTGGGTTATTCCAGCTATTCTTCTTGTCTCCCTGGAGCACTGACACAGCAGCTGCCGATTGCAAGGTGAAACGCTTCCTCGTGCTGTAGATGGGGAGGACGCTGTGGTAACTGACCCCTCTCTGGATTTGTCTTGCAGATATTCTCTCAAGAGTACATCAATCTTCTGCTTTCCATGTATTTCTTTGTGCTGGGGATCCTAGCCCTGTCCCACACCATCAGGTACAGCGAAGGGAAGCGTGCGACTTGTGCGGGGGTGTCCGAGGCTGCCTGCTGTGCGAGACAGCGGGGCATCGAGTTTATTGGGGGGTTTCTTTTTTGCAGCAGAGCCAGGTCCCAGCTCGTAGGGTGTTTTCCCTCAATGGTGTGAAGGGTTCTCTGGGAGCATGCTGTGAACCCTTCCTCATGGGGCAGCCAAGGGCAGAACCTAAGTCTGGGGGTCCCAGCAATCTGGTACCCCATGCAGCATCACTGGGAGAGCTTGTGGAGCTCTGGGTGGCCACTGCTGTAGGAGCCGCTATGGGCTGGCACAGTCCTTGCTGCCCTGTGGAGGGGAGAGCTCCTCAGCACCCATCTTCCTCTCGTTGGGACGGCTGAAACGGGCAGCTGGAGCTCACGATAACATCCCTGGCCTCTCGTGCCGATGCTTGGCACGAGGTGTTGAAAGCTCAGGCTGTTTCAGTAACTGAAAAAAGTAAAACTGGTTTCCTGTTTCCTGAGCTCTAGGGCATTGGGGACCAGATGCTTTCCCTAGAGTGGCACTGTGACAAGGGCTTTGCCCCTGCTCCCGGCTCTGCAGGAGGGCCGTTCGGTGGCGGCACAGCCAGTGCTGGGTGACCAGACCCATACGGTGCCAGGGGGCTGGCGGGGCGGCACAGGGAACCTGCTGGGGTCTGGGGTGCGTCCTGACTTCTTGCAGGTGATGCTCTGTGCCTGTAGAGCATTTTGGGGAGCTGTCGCATACGTGGGGCAGATCAGACCTCTGGGGAGGACAAGGTCCTGTGTCTGCGGCTTGGTGACTGAAGCCGGGGCTCCTGCCAGTCCCTGACGTGGCGAAACCTGGTGTTTCCCTGTCTCTGGAGGGGGTGTGGGCCAACATCCGTGCCGTGACGCCGTCACGCAGAGGTGCTGGGCAGCGCGTCCTGCGGGCTTTCTGTCGAACTGCCCTTCTCTGCACCTCTCGTTTCAGCCCCACGATGAACAGATTCTTCCCTGCAAATTTCCCCAACAAACAGTACCAGCTCCTCTTCACCCAGGGCTCTGGGGAGAGCAAGGAGGGTATGTTGGCTCGCCGGTCTCTCTGGGGGCCTGAATGTTGCCTGCCTTCACCGTTCTGTTTCTTGCTCACTTGGTGTTTTGACTTTCAGCCCACTGAAACAACCTTCTCAGAGACTTGCTACTCTTGCTCCCTGCTGTGCTTCTGTAGCCAGCGTGAGCCCCGTGTGTCCCTGCAGAGCCAGGGCTGCTGGGTGCATCTTCTCGCACCGGCTGGTGCTCTCCCTCTGTGCTGCAAAACCCCGGAAACAGATCCCAGGGTGCTGCAGGAATGGAGCTCTGGCTGCTGTTAAATGCACTGCCTTTATTTAAGCTCCTCGGGTAGCACAGTACTGACTTTTTTGTGCTGCCTTAACTGATCTGATTCAAATCTGTGCACTGGTGGAAGATGCTTTGATAAGTATCCTGCCCAGTAGCTTTACTGATAAGGGAATTCTTCTTCTAGTGATACCGCCAGGAGTTAACTGGTGCAAGAAGAGGGAGAAGATTTGCCTCTCCCTGCCTTAGACAGTGCCTGAATCCAATTTCCTTATTGACAGAAGGATCGCAGATGCTGTCCATGTGGCAGAGTCTGGCTGAAGGAGAAGGTCTGGGCTTGCCAGGGCTGGCTGCTCACTCGCCTGTAGTTTGCACGCGTTTACCGTGGGCACGGCCATGTCTGTGGGTACAGTCCCCTCATCTGGGATGCGAACGCTGTGGTCTGCATTGCTCCCCAGCTGTAAAGTCACTCATCTCTGCCCTGCGCGGGAAGGGGAGCTGCCCAGGCTGCCCAAAATCTGACTGCTCTGTTTTATTGCAGAAATAGTGAATTACGAGTTTGACACCAAGGATCTCGTATGCTTGGCCCTGAGCAGTGTTGTGGGGGTCTGGTACCTGCTGCGAAAGGTAAGCGAGCCGCAGCCCTGTGGCGGGGAGGCCAGGGACCAGGCTGGATCAGACCCGGGCCCCTTTCCACACAAGGCCTCTGTGGGCTGAGGCCGTGGCTTGGCACGTGCCGTGGGACCCAAGTCTCCTCTTCTTGTCATTCTCAGCACTGGATTGCCAACAATCTCTTTGGGCTGGCGTTCTCCCTCAACGGGGTGGAGCTGCTGCACTTGAACAATGTCAGCACTGGCTGCATCTTGCTTGGGGGCCTCTTCATCTACGACGTCTTCTGGGTAAACGGGAGCGTTCCCCGGGGCGGACGCGAGTTGCAGCCGTTGGCGGAAGGCATGTGCGTGGCGTTACGCCTCTTCGGAGGCAGCGCGCTGGCTGCACACATGTTTGCAGTCAGGATTTCCACTTTCTCAGCCCAAAGGGGTGTGGTGGGGATGATGACAGAATCAAACAGTGGCAGAACACGGCTCAGCAAATGCATTTTCTTTTAATCTCTGGCTTAGAGAGCCCAGGGCTGGCAGGGTTCTCATCAGGGCTGTTGTGGGGTACCCGGGAATAGCAGAATGCCTCCAGTCTCTTTCCGTCAGCCAGTGCAATGCCCCGACATCTTCATTTTGAGGTTTTCCTTATCTCTCTGCAATGGGCCTGGACCCCTGTTTCTCCTTGCAATGTCCGTATTCCCCAGCCCTCCCTGCTGCCTCCACCTTCTGAATTACTGGGTTTCCAAATGTCTGGGAGCCTTGTATACCTTGAGGTCTGTCCAGCAGCTCTGCAGCTGCCTGAGTAATCCTTCCCTATTTAAGCCTGGCTACTGTGTGTTATTTTGTACTTGGCCGGTGCTGCCCCTGTTTCATGGGCTCGTTAACAGTCTCAGCTCTGTGGTTCGTTAGCCTGTGTGCCACTTCCTCTGCTGCTCTCAGCTGGAGAGGATTCAGCCTCCTGGCTTAGCACACCCAGTGCCTCGTGCCCTGCTCGGGGTGCGACTGTCTTTCCGGTGCTTCGGAGACAGAGAGAGTGCAGCCCTCGCTGCTCTCCACTTCCCGGCTGTCTCCTGCCAAGGCTTCCCCGGCAGGTCGGTGTGTTGCCAGAGCTTCACAGAAGGGCCGTCCTGAAGCGGAGACCTTCTTACTGTGCCCCTCTGCAGGGACCAGTCACTTGGATCTTAGCACGGATTTAATCACAGTGAGATCCAAGGAGGGTTTCAAGGAGGACGGAGAACTCAGTGGATCGATGATATTGCCCCCTGCGTAGTCTTTGGGATGCATTTGCATGTGACGCTTTTCCCTGGTCCCAGTGTGGAGTCCTGTCACTCCATGGCAATGCCCAGAGCTTGCTGCACCTTATGGGAGTTAATCTGATGCCCAATGCTTGCTTCAAGGCTTCTCTTTAATCCTTAGCTCTAGGATCTTGTTCACCTGGTGGTAACCAGCACCTGGTTTATGTGCCTGCTGCTGGTATAGCCAAGACTGGAGGCTTGGAGATGAAAAGGAACAGAAATAAGGGTGGTTAACCTATGTGTTTACAGTCCATCCCCCAAACGATGCCAGGATTTAAAGCTGATAGTGCAGTACAAATAAATGACCTCAGAGCAAAATGCAGCTGATCTGACAATTGCTCCGGTCCCCGTTGGGAGCTCACGGGCAGCAGCCTGGCGCTGGCTGGGACCCTCCGCTGGGATCCCAGCGGATAACATCCTACGCCGTGGTCAGGCTTTCCACTGAGTTGACTAATTAGAGCTGAACCGACCCGCAGGGGTAGGTGCTGGGGAAGGCCGGGTGGTGGGCAGCACCGCGGCTCTGCGACGTGAGCAGTCTCCCCAGCGCTGCTCTGAAAGCAGGACGTGACGTGCTCACCTCGAGCGCTGTCCTGTGTCTTCTCCCCGGGGTGGTGGGCTCACTTGCTGTGGGCTGTGCCCACAGTTCGGTGGCTCTTTGGCCATTTTCTGCCACCGAGGCCGCTGCGGGCCCTGAGGTGAGGCTGTAGCTGAGCGTGCGCATGTCCCTGTGCAGCTGTGGTCACCCCGGACTCCTCTGTTTGCCTCTAGGTCTTTGGCACCAATGTGATGGTGACAGTTGCCAAATCGTTTGAGGCCCCGATAAAACGTGAGTAGATCTTCCCCGTGTGCTGGAGGAGGGGCTGTCTGTTCTGCTGCGGTCGCTGCCCCGTGCACCCTCTGCCTTCTGGAGCTGGCTCAGAAGGGGGGATGTGAGCAGGAAGGTTTCCTGCTAGTGACCCCTTAGACTGCTGCGTGGTGCCGCCGACCTGCAGGGAGCCGGGCCAGGCCTCTGGAGAGGGATGGTTTGCAGAACCCTGAGCTGGCTGGGTTAGTCTGCACCCCCAGAGCAGGCCATTTCATCTGCTTATTAAAAAAAAAAATCCAAACCTCCAAAAAACCGGCAGGAGGGGTGAATTTCTGCTGTGCATGCAGTGGTTTGGATCCTGAGAGCTGGGGCTGAAACCTGCACATGGGGCCGGCCCCAAACCCCTCGGTTTCCCATCCCAGAGTTGTCCCAGGAAGGAGGAGGGGGGAGCTGCAGGAGAGTAGGGGGCCAAGGGCAGGAACAGGGGCCTTGCCCTGCTCTGGTCCCTTTTCGCCAGGCACAGCAGTGCTGACATCTGCTCAGCACAGACACTCACCCCTCACTGTTCCTCTCTCTACTCCTCGTAGTGGTTTTCCCTCAGGACCTGCTGGAGAAGGGGCTGGAGGCCGACAACTTTGCCATGCTGGGTCTGGGAGACATTGTCATTCCAGGTAAGGACAGAAGAGGGGGTACGTGACCGGGGTCGCCTGTCTGAACGGGCTGTGGGGAGCTGAGTGGGTGCCTTGCTCTGCCTTTGGCCATGCCGGAGCCCTGCGGGCCTCCTGCCGGGGCTGGGGGCTGCGTGGGCTGGGGGCTGCGTGGGCTGGGGGTCTCCCACCGCGTCCGGGTGCTGTCCCGGTGCCTTGTGCCACGAGAGGGCACTGTCAGCCCAGGCACGGCACCCAGAGCCGCTGCAGGTCCTGTCCTGCCTCCCTCAGCCTCCCCTACCACCTCTGTCCCCTCACTGTCCCCTTCTCCCTGCAGGGATCTTCATTGCCTTGCTGCTGCGGTTTGACATCAGGTGAGTGGGCGGCAGGGAAGGGTCTGTGGCAGGTTGGATCTTGCAGCATATTTGAGCTGCTTTTGTAGAGGAAAAAGGGGAAGGGGAAGGCAGGAGCGCAGTCGTGTGCTCCCCTCCGGGGCTTGGCCTGGGGACCCGGGAGAGCGGCTGGGACCGGGGGCTGCAAGGGGAAGCTCTTGGAAGAGTAGATGTGAGCAGGGCTGGATTTGTGGGTAAGTCCTGAGCGCTGGGGACAAGTTTTTTGAGCTCAGGGGTGTTGCTGTATACGCGGCGGGGTGGGCAGGGCAGGCAGCACGTAATGGCCCCCCAGAGCCTCACGGGCTCCCTGGCGCTGAGGAGGAGAGGGCAGTGCTGTGGCAGCAAGGGGAAGCGGCGGTGGCATGGGAAAGAGCCGGGAGTGCCGGCGCCTGGGAAGTGCTTGCATGGATGCAAATCGGTGCCTGGCAGTGCTGGCTGCCTCTGGGTTGCTGTTGCTGTTTGGGGAAGCAGCTCCTTCCTACGCAGGGAAGCTGCGCCTGCCACCAGGGTGTAGCTTTCAGCAGTTGCCCCACACTGAAACTCCCCTGGCTGGGGAGCTGCCAGGAATGGGCCGCTTCGTGCGACTGCGGTGGTGTGGCCCCGCTCCCGCTGCTGTTGCACAGACCCTCCAGTCTGTGCCAGCTCTTCCAGGTGTTTCCACCCACGTTCTGCCTGCACCTGCTGGGAATCCCAGTTCCTGCGGCCTGCCCTGCGATAAAACAGCACGTGCTGAGAGCAGGATGCCAGGGACCAGCCGTGCTACCCCTGAGAAGGTGGGACCCTCCCCCTGGGTCCCAGCACTGATTCTTCCCCTCCCAGTAGCCATCCAGCAGCAGGATCGCGTGCCTCCTTCCCTTCCCCAGCCCCTCGACTGGGTGTCACCCCATCCAGTGCTGCACCGCTCCCACGGGACCGGGGGCTGTGCTGGTGGCAGGCTCTGCGCTGGCCCGAGAGCACGGGCAGAGCACAGCTCCCAGCGCGGTGGGAGATGGCCGAGAACGCTTGGGCCAGCTCCGTTTCGGCCACTGGCATCCCAGGCCCGAGGTCACTGGGCTCTGCTCCCTTTCCCTACAGCTTGAAGAAGAACACGCACACGTATTTCTACACCAGCTTTGTGGCCTACATCTTTGGGCTGGGCCTGACCATATTCATCATGCACATCTTCAAGCACGCCCAGGTGAGCTCTGCCACGCTGCTTCCCACAGATGCACGTCCCGAGCAGGACACGCCAGCTTGGCCACAAGGTTCCTGCGTCATGCCAGGAAAAAGTAGATGCATTCCTTCTCTTGGCTTTGCTTTTCCAGTGCCTGCCTGTACCTTTCCCTGTCCAAAGCTGGTGTGCCTGGCTGGAGCAGAGTCCTGTTTGGGGCAAGGCTGCTTCAGGCAGCTGTGTTTCCAGCAACAGCACCAGGGCCAGGCTGCCCTGTGTTTTTGTGGCTCTTTACAATGAGGCTGGCGCTGAAGACCCACCCTCCGTGCTGCAGAGGGGCCCTGGGAGCCCACACGCCGTGGGCGCTGTCGCTGGTCTGCACAGGGGCCCTCGGTGTGTTCGTGGCCCGCTGGGACCTCACGGCGAGGGTTTTGTGCTGCTGCAGCTGTAACTTGGCTCTCCAAGCCACTTTCTGGGGCATTAACCCTCTGTGCAGCGCTGTGACAAATGCCATGGGTGCAGAGGGGACAGGGCCAGCTCGCCTCGTGCTCCTCCCGAGGGGTGATTTGTGGTTTGGTTTAACAGTTGTTTTTCTTTCCAACAGCCTGCTCTTCTGTACCTGGTCCCCGCATGCATCGGATTCCCACTTCTTGTGGCCTTGGCAAAGGGAGAAGTAACTGAAATGTTCAGGTGAGCGTCAGCTGGGGATGGAGCTGTTTGGCCTGCGGCGCTGGAGTGCATGAAGCGTGCAGATGTTCCCACGCCTGGGCACAGCTGGAGGGACGGGTTCATCTGGGCATGCTCTGGGTGTGCGTGTGCACGTGCGTGGGTGCAGGGAGCGGGTCTGTGTTTGTACACGCCGGCCCTGGCTCCAGCCACCTCCTCGTAGCCGGGTGGGAGCTTTGGTGCGGTACCAACAGGCAGGCAGCATCTGGTATTGCTTTACGCCCCGGTGACAAACTCTTCCCGTGTGCTGGCAGGCAGGGGAGGGTGGGACCGCACACCTGGTGCTGAGATACTTGGTCATTGTGTCCCAGGGCCTGTGGGTGGGGGAGAATGGAGCCGGAGCCGGCTGCGAGAGCAGCCAGGGCTGGTTTGAGCACATCCCAGCCTCCCCGCTCGGGTGAAGCATCCTGGTTTGCAGCAGTCTCCCTGCCCTGGGGACTGTAGGTGCAGAGAAAGGGGTCTGTGCTGTGCTGTTGCGCTCTGGCCCTTCTCTCAGCCTGCCACGCTCCAGGCATTTGTCTGTTCGCTGTCAGCGGGCAGCTTTGCTCTCCTGCCCCTCTGAACCGGGCAGGGCACAGCCTGGCCCGCCTGGGAGCTGTTTCTCCGCTGTGCTTGGCCGGTTGTGCTCGAGGCTCGGTGGTGGCCCAGTGGAGTTGCTTGTTTGAGGATGGCTGAAGCAGAGGGCGGAAGGGAACATCCGTCCCAAAGCAGGGCCGTGCACCCCCCAGCCTCCCTGCTCCGGGGTGCCCCTGTCTGCGGGGGCCTGCCTGAGCCCCCAGCCTGCTCAGAGGGAAACCAGCACCCGACTGGGGTGCAGCGGGGAGCCGGCTGCCCTCGCCTCCCTCCCCTCCCCTGGGAGATGCAGGTATGCGTGTTCCCACCGGGCTGTCAGCTGGGCCGGCTCCCCAGCCCTGCCGCACCTGCCCGTCCTTTGATGTTTGCTTCTGATGATCGCTGCTGCAGGCGCTGAGTGTCCTGGGATCGTCCTTCCTGTGCACCTGGGATCCTGCAGCCGCTCTCCCCGGTGCCGTGACTCACCAGCTGACAGCAGCACCACCTCCCGCGCCAGGAAACTGGGGAGAGACGAGCTGCGAGTCCGGTCCGCCTGGCAGCAAGGCACCCGGGGAGCCTGGCAGCAGGGCACCGGGGGCTGGTGCCCCACAAGCATTAGCATGAGCTGCTCCAGCAGCAAAGCGCTGCCCGCTGTCGTTTGCTGAGCACTGCCAGAGCAAGCGTGGCAGGCTGGGGGGTTGCAGCCTTGATGGGCCCTGGGGTTGGACCCCCTTGAAGTCGCTCCAGTTGCAGGCAGAGGAAGTAGGACGGATGGGACTTGTGCCTGGAGGGCAGTAGCTCCCACCGCAGGAATCCCACCAGGTGTAGCTCCCCTGCGCAGCTTTGGTGCGTCCTGCTTCTCCCCACGCTGACAGCAGCCCGGAGCTGGCAGCTCCCCTGTGGTCTCTGCTGGCCGGCTGCCTGCACTCGGCGAGCTGCCTGCACATGGTGTCTCGCAGCAGCCGTGAGCTGCCCTGGGAGAGGGCAGCGAGGGTCTGCTGCAGTGGCGAGTACAGGCGGCGCTGCAGGGAGGCTGGGAGCGAGCAGATCTGTGCTGCAGGCCCGGGGAAGGGGTGCCAGTGGAGCAGAGGTGGGCGACATCGGGATCGGTTTCGCGGCTCCTGGCCTTGCCGAGCCTCCCTAGGCAGGCAGCGACCTTCGCTCTGCCTCCATCAGCTGTCAGCAGTGGGAAGCCCGTCCTGCTGCTCACACTTGCTGCAGACGCGTTGTCCTCGAGCGGCAGGAAAGGGTCTGCTGCATCGGTCTGCTGCCTGCATGGCCCCTGGGCTGCTCTGCCCCTGCCTTCCCAGTGCCCAAGCTTGTTCTCCCAGCCAGGCTGCCTGGCTCTACCCATGCCAGCGGGAGCTGCCTTCTCCCTGGGTCTCAGCCCTCGCTCTTCCATGCCGCAGCCCTTCCCGGGGGCCTGCAGGCAAGGGGAGTGCAGGCAGGAGCCTGCCAGCATGGCCCCAGGACCACCCCAGCCTGGGCTAGCAGGTGCTGGCAGCCGGAGGGGACAGCAGGCTGCCTGCGCAGGGTGGTGGGTTTGCAGCAGTCTGACTCCAAAACTCTTCTGCTTTTTCTCTCTCTACCCCTCTCTCCTGTCTGTCCTCATCTTCCCCCGTCCCCTCCTGCTTCCTCTCTCTCCTGCAGCTATGAATCCTCTGCTGAAATCTTGCCACACACACCAAGACTTACCCACTTCCCCACCGTGTCCGGCTCGCCGGCCAGCCTTGCTGATTCCATGCAGCAGAAACTGTCCTGTCCCCGCCGACGCCGGCAGCAAAGCCCCAGTGCCATGTAGCAATCGCACGCGGTGCCCTTTCCCTGTCTGTCGCTCTGGCCAGGTAGGGGCTGGTCCCGGCTCTCCCCGGTCCCCGGGCAGGGCAGTAGCTGTCACCTTGCTGCTGCAGGCCGGCTTCTCTCCTGTCTTTGAGGGGAGACTGTGAAGGGAGAGAGGATTTGACATCTCTGCCCTCGTGGTTCCTGCTGGAAGGCAGTGCTCCCGGGTTTCCTTTGCCAGGGCCCCGGGGACGATGCTGGGGGGGTTTTGCAGCCAGAGGAGCGAGTCCCTGGGGGGAGTCGCTGCTGTCGGTCTTGCTGCGGCTCTCCCCGCTAACCGGCCTCGCTGGCACCAGTGCTCGGCACGGCAGCACAGGGGGAAGCGTGGTGCTATCCAGGATACCCGACGGTGCTCTCGGTGGGTGCTGACAGGCAGATGGACCCCCAGGCACGGAGCTGGCCTGAGGGCTCGGTGGGGGAAGCCCCAGCCCCTGGCTGGGTGCACCCCAGCCCTGGAGCTGTCCGGGGGGTGTCGAAGCGCTCATCTCCTGGCCTGGGCTCTTCCCTGTCAGGTTTCCTATGCTGGGGGGCCGATGGCTGGAGCCCACCCGCTCCTCGGCATGGCACGGCTGCTGCAGCAGGGCAGACCCCCAGCCTGCGGCCTCGGCTGGGCTGTCCCTGCCTGGCACAGGTCTCTGTCCCCAGAGGAGGTCTGGCCCCACTCACTCCTCCCTCTTGTCCCCAGCTATGAGGAGAGCTCTACCCCCAAGGAGGTGCCGGGGGCCTCCAAAGAAGAGACGACAGAAGCCGCCAAGAAGGAGAAGTGACCTTGCCCACGGGCGGTGCCCGGCGCCGCTGGGCTGGGGCCCTTCCAGACCCTCCACAAGTGACAGACGACGAAACAATTGTGCAAGAGCATCGTGTTGTGTGTGTCGGAGCAGCCACCCAGGTGGGGTATCGATGTACGCCGCATAGCCACCCCCCCGCCGGCCCCCCGGGGCCGCGCCGCCTCCCCCCCGCCTGTTTATCTCCTACGGGGGTACAAGGCGGGTGGGGGGCAAACCACAGGCCGGTTTTTAAATTTTGTATTGTGCGTTTGCTTTCTCTCATATTAAACCATGTCAAATGAAGGAGTGCTGGTCTGGCAGTGCCAGGGCCGTGCCGGCAGCCCTTGCCTTGGCCACTGCTCCCGCTGCAGCCCCTGCTCAGCCGCCTGGCCGGCACCGGGATCAGCGTCCTGGCTCTCTGGCAGCCTTGTTCTCCCTGTGGGGCCCTTGGCCGTTGTCCGGCTGTTTCCAAGTGACCGTCCCCTTCCCCCTCCTGCTCCTCCTGTGCTCGGCCTTCCCCCAGCCGGCCTCAGCCTGGGCCCCCCCTCTGCAACGCCCAGATTTAGGGCTGTGGTTGCTGACCCCCAGCCTGTCCCTGGGCGGGTTTGAGCTGCGGTCTGGCCCCAGAGTGGGGTGGGTGAGTGGGGATCAGGGCACGGGAACCCACGGGATGGGGATGTGCTCTGCCTCGGCTGCTGGGGGGCTCAGCAAGCTGGGGCTGAGCCCCCACGGCCTGGGGGAGCGGGTGTGGGAGGGAAAGAGCTGGGTGACCCCAAACCCAGCCCCAGAGTGGGGTGAAGAGAGCTCAGGCTGTCCCCCCTGCTTGCAGGGAGCCGGGTGCCAGCCTGCACCCCCCGGGGCTGGGTCAGGCAGGGGGGCCAGTGCAGGCAGGGGGGCTGGAGCGGCTGCAGGCAGGGGCAGCTCCGGCTGCTCCGTGTCCCGCAGCACCGGCGGTGTCCTCCCTGCCTGCCTTCGCGGCAGGCGTGCGGAGGATCCTGCATCCCTCCGGCCATGCCCACTGCCAGAATAAATAGAAAGTGTTTGCCGGCTTGGCAGCCCCTCCACAAAAGCCGTATTGAACCATTATTCCCCGCGTCGGCTGCGAGCACTAAAAGTGGCGCCTCGCGTTCTGCCATCTAATGACCCTTCACAGTCTCCTACAGATGTTTTCTATGACTTACAGCTCCTTTTCCAACAGCCCTGTCCGCAAAAACAAGAGGGGCCACTTTAATTCCAATTAAATACCTCCAGCTAAGCAAACAGTGTGCAGCAGGGCCCGGGCACCGCACGGCGGCCAGGCCCGGCCCACGGAGTCGCTGAGTCTAGACTCCAGATGTGATTTCACCAGCCTCCGGTGTCCCGTGGAAAACGATGCTGGCTCTGCCGCGGGGGCAGCACCCTGCCTGGAGCCGGGGCCCCGCTCACCGCCACGGCGTGACGGCGTGTGCCCCCCGGTGCGGGTCTGGCACCACGTCCTGCGAGGCGCTGCATCCTCCCCGGCTTCGGGTGGCGGGAGCCTGATGCCACCGTGGCCTCGCACCGGTCCCCGTGCAGCCTCTGGAGCCCTCGAGCGCGCAGGAACAGGCTGGGGGTTGCACATGGTACCCCCAGCCCCGGCATCGCCCTCCTGCCTCCCTGCCGCCCCGCAGAGCTTGGGGATGGTCGTGCCAGCTGTACGTGCGGTGGGAGTGCGGCAGCGAGCCAGGAGCTTTCCCAGGGCTGCGGGGAGCGGAAGGCCTGGGGAGGGGAGAGCCGGGTCGCCCCTCACCCTGCCCGGCTGATGAGCCGGGGCCGGCCGGGAGGAAGGAAGCACGCCGGGCCCTGTAAGGAGCCGCCAGCGGAGCCGGCGCCTCGGTGGCCCCGGGCTCGCTTGCCTGCTGCACCTGGTCCCCGCGGCACCTCCGCTCCCGGCACTGCTGCGGCCACATGGCTCCACGCTGTCTGGGCTGCCGCTGGGCCACCTTCCCCTCGCCGCGGGGTCCCTCCGGCTCAGGGGGGCTGCGGAAACACGAACGCACCGGCTCCGGCAGGAAGCCTCCATCCATGGGGCAGGGGCCGGAGCTGGAGTCAGCCCGCCCTGCTGCCGGCAGCCGTGGGGTTTGGGGCGATCCCTCCCACCCATGGCCCCTCGGGGCAGCGGTGCGGGCGCCCACTTGCAGGGGGAGCCCCTGGGTGCCCTCCCCTCCTGCCAGGCTCCTGCTAAGGATTGCAGCGGGGCGGGATGGGCTGAGCTGGGGGTGCACAGAGGGCACCCCTGGGTGCAAATGCCAGGCAGTGGGATGGTGGTTTCATGGGTGGGGAGCGCTGGTGCCTGGGACTTGGCGGGGAACGCCAGCGCTGCTTGTCCCCAGAGCTCTGCAGAGCCTCCCCACCGCGGCCGCGAGTGCGGTTGGTGGGATGGGTGACGGGTGCTGGGTGCCGCGGTCCCCCGGTGCAGCGCCTGGTGCCCTGCTGTAGGGCCGGGGATGCCCAGCCGCAGTGGGGGTGCCGGCGGTGAGAACCGGGGGTCCTGCGGGGTGGCTGTGCCGGCGGTGGCGCCCGGCCGGCAGCCGTGAGCAGGGAGAGGAAGCAGCCGAGAGCAGCCCCAGCCCCGGCCGGCGAGGAGGGGCAGGAAGCTGGAATAAATCCCAGGAAGGGCTGCCTGGCTCCAGCTGGTCTGGGCTGCAGCGGATGGAGCCGGGGACGGGAAGGGAGAAGGCGGGAGGGGAACGCGCAGGGGCTTTCTCAGGCCTCGGCCCCGCTCCAGCTGTGTGGTGGGTGCCGCTGGCTCCGACTCAGCACCATCCTGCGGGCACGGGGGGTGCTGGAGGCTCTGCACAGCCCCAGGGTGGAGTGTGCGTGGCCCCGGGGCCGATCCGCAGATGGCACGGGGTGAGGGGACCTGGATGGAGCCCAGCGCCCAGCCAGGGCAGCAGCAGCCCGGGGTTGGGGGTCCCGTTCACTGGGGGGCCCCAGCCTGACCCGTGGTGTCCGTGCTGCCTTCCCTCCTGCCGCTCGCAGCCCTGCAGAGCCCTGCGCACCCGAGCTCGGGGCTGGGTGCTGCTGGCCGGGACTGGGTGCTGCCGGGGCTGGGTGCTGCGGTGCTGGCCGGCCCTCCGCACCACGCCACAGGCAGCCCCTGGCGGCCCCTCGCCGGCCTGGCGCGGCCGTGCCCTGTGTGGTCCCGGCGGGGCGGGGGGCGGCCGGGGGCTTTGATGTGCTCGGCTGCCGGGCAACCCCTGCTCTGCGCAAAGCAGCCGCCCCCCCCGGCCGGGCTGAGCCCAGCCACCGCCATATGGCCGAGGCCGCTGTTACCGCACCGCGCGCCCCGTTCCCAGAATTGACATGGAAATTAAGCTATCCGTCTTGCCGGACAACGCCGGCCGTGCTGGCCGGCATGCCGCGCCGGGACCCCACGCCCAGCTGCGGCCAGGGCAGTGTCCCGGGGCCACGCCGGCAGCCCTGACCCCAGCACCCCATCCCCGGCCCCAGCACCCCTACACGCAGAGGCCCGCGGTGCGGGCGTCCCGCAGCTGGGGGCATCCCAGGAACCGGGGCCACCAGCAGCTGGGGCGGCCATGCCACATGTGCCACGACACCCAGCACGGCAGCGAAGCCCGTCCCCATCCCCACGCCACCCGGGGTGGCCGGTGCTCGGGGCCGTGGGCAAGGCGCCCGCTGGGGCGTGGGGGCCGGCTCGTCCCGGCCGCGGCGCATTGTTGGTGGCGCAGCTGGCGTCGCCCGGCCGGCCGGCGGCACTGAAAGGCATTCCTGCGCACAATGTCCCCGGCCTCCCCGCCGCGGCTCGGCCACCGCCGCCAGATGGGGGCTAATTAGCAGCTTTGAGAGCCGCGGTGGGAACCGGGCAGCACCAGGCCCTCCGCCGAGCCCTGAATGGAGGGGGCGACCCCAGCGCCGTGCCCACCCTGGGAACCGCAGCCGCACCGGGATGGGGGACACAAGGAGGAGGGACAGAGGGAGGGACAGAGGGCTGGAGGGACGAGGGACAGAAGGATGCAGCTCCCCCCAGCCAGGCTGGCAGCGTTAAAGTCCATCCATGCTCTCCAGGATTGCTGCCCCCCCCTCGAGGAGGAAGAGGAGGGGAGGCCTTCGGCTCTCTGCACGCCTGGGGAGGCTGCAGCCGCTCTGAGCACAGCCGGGTGCGGGAGGGGCTGGCCCCCAGCCCACCCCCCCGAAGGGCAGGGCACCGTGGCCCTCTGCACCCACACCGGGGCTGGCCCGTGTGACACGCTCTCCGGCCAGGAAGGACACAGGGTGTCCAGGCTGTCCCCGTGGCCATGCCACCATGAAGTGCCACCACAGCGGTGCCACCGCAGCGGTGCAGCCCACCCTGGCGGCCCCATCCCCTGGCGAGCGGGGGGCAGCCGAGCACGGCGCGAGGTTGGGGTACGTGGGAGCAGCGCTGTCGGGGTGCCCCGGCCCAGCGCCGGCTTTGTTCGCGGTGGAGCCCAGCGCGGCTTCCTGCTGCTGCCAAAAATGCGGCGGCGCAGCCGGGCCCTGTGGCACGGCCTCACGGGGTACGTGGGGGGCGGCGGGGGCTGTTCCAGCACCCGGGCACACACATCGGTGTGCAAGGCGGGAGGTATGCGTGCGTGAGGGTGCATAGGTGTGCGTGCATGCATGTGTGTGTATCTGTGTGTGCATTCATCCACGCGTGCCCGTGCGTGTGCCCGTGTCTGTGTGCGTGTGTGCGCACGTATTTACAGACGTGTTTGCACGTGCGTGTGCATCCACAGGTCTGTGTATCGGCGTGAAGCTTCCCATGCACGTGTGTTTGTGCATGTCCATACATCTGTGTGCGTGTGCACGTACGTGTGCGTGCCTCCACGTGCGCACACACGCGCTCACATCCGTGTGTCTGTCTGTACACACTTGCACGCACACCCCGAGCGTGTGCAGCGACTCAAAAGGCCACAGCTCACCCCCTGCGCGCCGCTGCCCCGGTTCGTGCTGTTCGGGGTGGCCCGGGGGGTCCTTGCCAGCGCTGCCCTGGGAAGCGGCGGGCCCGGCGGGTCGGGGTCCTGCTGGGGGCCCCCCCGGGCTCCCGGCCCCGCTGCTGGCAGGGCGCTGGCTGCGCCTCCCCGCAGGTGCGGGGGTAACGAGCGGCGAGGCTGATCGCGCCGGGTCGGAAGCCCCTCGGGGCCGGGACCGGCTTTCGGCTGCGGCTCGGGACGCTGCCTCGCACGGAGGCTGCAGCTGCACCGGCGGCATCTCCGCCCGCCCCCCCCCGCGGCAGGACCGTGCTCGCAGCCCACGGCCCC
>VYZW01066811.1:0-14751 GCA_013401315.1 Balaeniceps rex
ACGTACCCTGCTCCTCTGGGCCCCCCCCCAGCGAAATGGATAAAGATTAGAGTTTATTCCTGGTTTAACAAAATGACAGCTTGTGTTTGCGAGCGCTTGCAGCGGGTTGTTTCCTCCGGCAAGGAGTGGGGTGGCAGGGGGGGACATGGGGTGAGGGGGCTTCGGTTTCCCCCCAGCCCCCCCTGCCCCTTGTCTCCTTAATGCAGAGCTGCTTTAGCAGGAGGATCAGGGGCTTTATCCGCTATTATCCACTCTCTTATCCCCCAGACCCGCCCCCAGGCACTTTCCCAACCTGCCCTGAGTTACAGGGCAAGCGTGTCGAGGTCGCATCCTTTTGGGGATGGGGGTGCAGCCCCTGCCATCCCTCTGTTTCTTTCTGACCACCCCCCACGGGTTTTGGGGCGAGGGTTTTGGGGCCGGTGGTGTTGCCCCTGCCTGCGGCCTGGGCAGGGGGGGCCCCTGCTGCCTGCGCTCACTTGCCCTGAGTTGCATCCAAATCACTGCTATGCCACTGCCGAGCTGCGGTGACATCCCGGCCTGCCCTGGTGATAGCCCTGGGGATGCCGGCACCTGCTGCTGGGGGCTTTTTTTGGGGAGCGAGGCCGAAGAGGGGTCACGCACCCTGGGGAACACGGGGCTGGTTTCCGTGGATGTTTTTTTCGGATGGTTTCTGCATAAAACCAAGCTCCACAGATGCCCCAGCCAAAGCCGCCTTCCCCAGCAGCCAGCTTGGCTGAGCAGAAAGCGGGGGGCTGCTTGCAGTTTGGGGGGAGCCACCCGGACCCCTCCTGCCAGCCCAGCTCTGGCCACGGGCTCGGAATGTCCTGAGTGCTGGGGGCTGCACTGCCCAGCTCATTTGAGACCCCAGGAGCCGGAGCTGTCTCTGGACTGTGCCTGGCTCCGTTTTGCACCGGCAGCCCGTGGCCGAGGCACTTTTAGGGCTCAGGCAGGGATTTCTTGGGCATCTGCAGCCCCCCGAGGCTCTTCGAGGAGCTTGGGGAGCTGCTCACCCATAGTGGCAAAAAAAGGAGTGGGGATGTTGGGAGCATTTCAGGGACCTGGCAGGAGGTTTCCACCCTTAAAATACTCTGACCCCAACAAGAGGAGCAGGAGCAGAGAGGCTCCCGGCTGGCAAGCACTGCAACTTCACGTAGCATCCTTTGGGGTGGCAGGTGCTGCACCCCTGCGCCCCGAGCCTGGGTGTTTCCTGGGGTGCTGCCCGGGCAGGGTTTGCTGGCAGAGTTCTCTTTGGGACCACCAGGTCAGGGGGTTTGCAGGCAGGGGTCTGGCGGCCGGCAGGGAAGCGCGATCTCCTTCTGCTCCTCAATTTGCCTGGATGAGATTCAGCTGCTTGGGTCGGTGCTTCCCCACGGCAGGCACTGCCGGAGGCGGTTGTCAGCTTTGCTGTCAGGTGATGGGAAATATCCCTGTGGAAGCGATCCATCGGGAATTGCCTCCAGTGCAGGGGCTGGATGTGGCCCCCTGCTCCCCATCCCCCCCCGGGCATTTCTGAGCCCCCCTGTTGCTGCTGGGACACCAACAACCCTCTGGGTCAGGCCTCTGGTTTATCCCAGGGCAGGATCTGGCCCCAGGGCTGGGGGATGCGATGGGTGCGGGGTCCCTGTGGCGGCGATGCCAGCGTGAAGCGGGTGAGGGTGGCCTGTGCTGGATGCGGGGCTGGAGCTCGCTGCGCTGCTGCGGGAAGATGCCTGTGCCGGCGGGGAGAGAAGCCTCTGCCAGGAGTTTTTAGGCTCTTTTCAGGATGTGCAGCTGCCCTCGCTGCCGCTTCGGCCTTTCCTGGACAAATAAAGGTCTCGGAGGGAGCCGGAAAAAGAGGCTGAGAGCTCCTACTTCTCCCAGCCTTTCTTACAAATCGCCTGGGCTGGCTGCGGGGGTCAGCTGGCGGCGAAGCAGCACCCTGCTCTCCTGCCCAGGGTTTTTTATTCCCTCTTCCGTTGTTTTTTATTTAAGAGCAACCCTCAGCACCAGCCTTTCCCCTGCTGCGCTCCCCTGCCGGCACCGGGAGCCCCGGGAGCTGCTTGGCCTCCGGCTCCAGATCAGCTGCTTTCAGAAAGGGTTTTTTTGGCACCTCCGGGGTGGGATGGCCCCAGGGCTGGCGGGAGGGATGGACGGACCCCAGGGCTGCGGCGCGGGGGCGGGTGCCAGTGGTGGGTGCTCGGCACGGTTGTGCTGCGAAGCTGCAAGGGACCTGTTGGGATGCGGCACGGGGCGGGGATTTACCCACTGGTTTGTGAAATAACTTGTGCTGTCCGTGGGGTTGAGCTTGGACTCGGGTGTCTTCTCTCTGCTGCCTGCTGAGCCTCATCCCTGCAGTGTGCCTCGGTTTCCCCTCTCCCGGAGGCAGCACTCGCCCAGAGGCTGTCCAGGGGTTCTGGGGTTATTCAGCATCTGTCCCGGCATGCAAAGCAGGCTTGGGGTCCCGCACTGGATCCTACAGCCCCAGCGCCTCCATCCCACTGCCGGTGGGGATGGGGCTGTGCCACTCTCCCCGTATCTCCCACCGGTTATTCCCTCCATGGGCACGTCCCAGGCATGGGGCTGGGGGTGAAGGACAATGCTGTGGCCCATGGCTCCATCCCTGGTGGGGGGCTCCAGCCAGTGCACCCCAGCCCCTGCGGGTGGGATATGGACCACCCCCCACCCCTGTTTCGGCTCGGAGCATTTTCTGGTTCGGGGATTTTCAGACCAGCAGGTGGAGATGTGCAATAACTCGCTGCCGAACTGGGAACGTACACCCGGCGTTTGCTCATTTAACAGCCCCCATCCTGGATATGCTGATGGGGTCAGAGCGGCCAAGCATCCTTAGCTCCAGCCAGGAGCAGAGAAGGGGCAATAGGATCTTTCCTCATCCTGGCAGGCAGGTGAGAGGACAGGATCCAGCCTCTGAGCTGGGTTAAACCTGGAACGAGTTTTACCTTCGATGCCACAGAAAAGGGGGTCATGCAAGGGCACGCCGGAGCTGAAAGCCGAAAGGTTTCTGGCTCCAGGGTGTCCTTGTGTGAGCCCAGGGCCCACTTCATCTCCCCCCAACCCTGATAGCTCCAATCCCAGCAGGATGCTTATGCTGGGACATGGCCATGCGAAGTTGGACACCCCACCGGGAAATTCCCTTTTCTTCTATCCCTTTTGTCCTCTTAGTGTTGTTGAGGAAAGAGAAAAGGATGAGGGATGCTATTGGTGGCATGATAGAAATCCTCTGAGTGGCGATTTTGGCGAGCATCAGTCGCAGGGTTTGGCCCTGGGGATTTCGAGATGCGTTAGGTGCCTCGATACCTTTGGCCAGAACCGTCCTTCTGTGTGTGCATGTGTCTGTATGCGCACGATGCTGCACCCCGGGCTCAGCCCTGCTGCATCGCTGGGGGAAACTGAGGCAGGGCATTGGGTGGCAGCAACCCCCTGGCTGGTGATTGCTCAGCGATTTTTTTAGAAACCTGGCTATTTTGGTTTTTTTTTTAAGTGCTACTATTTAATTCACCCCACCATGACTGGCTGCTGAGGTCCCTCATCGCCCAGTCTCTCTGCATCCTAAAAAGAGAAGGAAAGGAAAACTCAACCCAGCCGGGTCCCTGCAGAGCATCCCCGATGTTGCACCAGCACATCCCAGCTCCATCCCCTCCTGTAGCCCCCCAAGCTCTAACAGGGAGGTGGGCAGCAGGACATGGCCTCATCCTGGGAGATGCAGGGAGATGATGGGTGAGGGAAGGGGTGCTTACACCGCATAACCTGATTTTTTTCGGCTTCTGCAATTGCCTGGCCAAAATAGCCTGCGATGGGCATGTGGAAGAATCTGAGAGCTGCCCGTGTGTTCCCCTCCTGCGCGGTGCCCGTCGCTGCTGCCGTACGAGCATCCAATCCATCTGGAAAAGGTCACTCTTGCTAATCTAATCAGAGTCTTTTATTATTAAATACACGGCTCTGCTAACGAGCAGCCCCTCCGGGAGGGAGGGAGGTGGCTGCTCCTGGGGTGGGACATGCTGTGATGGGGCCGGGGACCCCGGTGGTGCCTTTGGGGCATGGGGTCCCTCCCAGGGAGTTTGTCCATGTGTGATGCCAGGAAGAGAGATGGTTCAGTGGTGGAAAGTGAGGCAGGTCCTGGTGCTCCTTGCCGAGGGGAGAGGAGGTTGGAGCTCACTGTTTCCCTGAAAATTGGCAGAAACTGGGTCCTCCAGCCACATTTGATGGTGGCCCAGCGATCCCCACCCCGGGGGAGGCACCAGCCGGGCTGGGGGATTCATGGGCTGTCACCTCTCCCCCAAATGCCCCGGGTTTGGGATGCGGAGGCTGCTCCTTGGGATGTGGCTCTTCTGGGGACCGGTCCCTTCATTTTTCTTAAGCTCTTGCCCGACCTGTTGCTGCTCCCCGCTGGGCGCACGTCCCTCGCCGGCTGGGTGCTGAGCCCCTCGCTGGTCTGGCCTCCGGGGAGGATACCGTAATCAAGGCAATTCGCAATCTTCTGATGAAGCCGCCATCTCCTGCCGGCAAGCATTTTCCTGTCGCTTGGACAATATTTGCCATCCTTGATTTTTCAACAGCTCTGCTAAAAGCCCAGGCAGATGCTGCTGGGGTGTGGCTTTGCCCCTGCTCGCAGGCACTGTCGCCTCCCGGCCCCTGCAAGAGTTAACGGGGCAGGTTTTGCCGCGATTAAATGGGCTTGGCTGGGCTGTGCTCTTCCCCAGGACTGGCAAAAGTTGAGAATTAATTATTTTTTAGTTTTTTTTTTTTTAAGGAAAAGCTATGTTTTCCCTCTTGCAGATAAATAAGGCAGAAAATGCAACACCCGCCACTGGCAGCTCGGTGCGGCTGCTGGCTGTGCTCCTCTCCGGGTACCAGCTAAATTAAAAAAAGGAATGGGATGTATTCGAGCCATGCGCATCTGGTGCCGTGGCTGCTTTGCTGGCTGCCAAAGTGCTGACCTGGTGAAGTCCCCAGCCTGGTGCCTGTCCCCGACCCTGCTTTTGGGGCCACTGAGTGGGGTCTGGGGCTGATGCTGGACCCCAGCCCCGGCTATGGAATGGGTTTATCTGAGGCTCCTCGTGCTCCTTGGGTGCCTCTGGAATTGAATCCCGCTCCAGCTCCGAATGTAGCCTGACACACGTCACCAGGGGGGGAAATTAATCGGCATCTAATCAGTCTGAAACGTGTCACTCGGCACGGCCGGGGCTGGTGGTGGCGGGGCGGGGGGGGCACAGCATATTTGGTGTTCCGATTTGGAGGGTGCTGGGAGGATGTTCCAGCTCCTGGCCATGGCGGGAGGGGACAGGGGGGATCCGAGCAGGACGCGTGGCTTTGGGGGGGTCATTGCATCACCTCCACCCCAACACTGTGGTGCCGAGGGCTTCTCCTTCGGGAGCTGCTGTCCCTGTCCCTGCTTCCCCAGGCCACCCTTCAGGGCTCTCCCCTGTCCTCCCACTTCTGGCTCCTTGGGGGGTTATTTGGGGAAACCATCTGTGCCCACCTGCTGCTGGGGGGGCTGTTCCCACCTCCCCTCATGGGGGGAACCCAGCATGGGGGACACCCAGCCCAGGACCCACCACAGCACATGCTGGGGACTCAGGGCCTGCCGGCTTTATCCCGGGGCTGGTCCCCCGCCACCCGCTGCCTTTTGGGGCCCCCAGGCATCCCTGTGGATATTCATGGTCAGGCACTTCCTCATCCTTTTTTTTTTCCCCCCCTTTTAATTCATTTCTTCATTTTTCTTCCTCCTCCATAAAGGCCCTCTCCTCCTGTCCCCCAGCCTGTCCCTTGCTGTGATTTGTGGAAATTGCTCTAAAGTAGCTGCCGCGTAAAAGCCTTGCCTGCTCCAGGAATTTATGGCAGGCTGCGCCTCTGCACGGCACATCCCATTTAGGCCATATTTATTTATTCCTTTAGGTTCCTTGCCTTTATCCCCCCTCCCTTTTAATAATTTCCAGGGGGAAATGCAGAGCTCAGCACCACAGCCTGGTGTGGTGCTGGGATGGTTCCCTTTTGCTTAGTGCTGCCGGCCCTGAAATACAGGCTGTGTGCTGGCCCGGGGCTGAGTCCCACCAGCATTTCTTATTTTATTGCTTCTGCCGATGAAGGCGGGCTGGACCTTTTGGAGGGGGAGAAGTCTCAAGGACCTAAAAGAAAGGAGAATATAGCAGTGCCCACCAGGCTTAAGCACAACCCGGTATTAGACACTAGAGAATCCACTCGGAGCCAGCACCGCTGCTCACAGGAAGGCTTGATTTGCTTTTCCTGGCCAGCACCTGCTCAATTCCTACCCCGGGCTGGTTTTGGGAAGCCTGGACCAGTTTAACCTCCTGGGCTGAGCGTTGCGGTCCTTGGTACCATGGGGCTTCCCAGCCCTGTTGTCCCATCACCGCCGTGGCTGTGGGCAGAGCTGGGGGCTGGGAGCATCCCCATGTCCCTCCCTTCCCCGCGGCCGCAGCCAGGGCATCTCACTGCCATACACCGGGGGAAGGTAATTTTACATTTGTAACAATTATTCACTTAATTGAGTTCCAATTAGCTGGGACTGGAGATGGAGGCTCTCGGCGCATTGGAGGGAAGGGAGAGCTTGTTGTTTTTTATGTCACTGAAAACAATTTTTAAGGCTCTGGCTGCTGGGAAACATTTTGGAGGTTTCCATGAGGGGCCCGCCTGTATTTTCTAATTTCGGTTTGTGTTTTATTACCGGCTGTTTTTTTCCCTGGCTGCATGGAAGTGCGGAGTGGAGGAGGACTCATGTTGGGGCTGACTGAGTGGAGGTGGAGGCCTCCCTTTCCCCTTTTTGTTGTTTTTCAGGGTGTTTGGAGGTGCTGACCCCGCTTGGGTGGGAGTGTAAAGTGGCAGGGATTGGTGCTGCAGGGTGGGGAGGGAAAGGAGTGGGTGCGAAGCCCGTTCCCAGGACAGGTGGGGAGACGGTGTGTGAGCCCAGCCCTTCCCTGGGAGCTGCGGCTGCCTCTAGCTGGAGTATCCAGCTGTTGGGACATCCAGATGTGGGAGCTCCAGGTGTGGGACACCACTAGGAGCTCCAGATGTGGGACATCCCTGGCATTCGGGGCCGTTGCTGCTTGTGTTTCCCCTTTGCGCTTGGCCCTGGTGGCTGTGGGGGCAAAACCTGGACCACCAGATTCTGGGGCTCTGAAGCCTCAGCCGGGGATCTGCGGGATGCTCGGGGGAGTGGGGTGGCTTTGTGCTGGCTTGAAACGAAACAGCAGTTGGGACATCCGTGCGGGTGTCCCCATGGGGAACCGCCGGGCTGGGCTTCCTCCTTGGGGGCTGCAGGGTTTTGCTGTGGTCCCCTGGCTCTCGGCGTTTTGGGTGGACCCATCACCCTATTGTCTCATCTGGGTCCTGACCCATGTGGGGAAACTGAGGCAGTGGCATGTCCTGCCCTTGTTTTCCTGATTCAGGGGTGGGATCGTCACCTTGTCACCTTGATATGGGGCAGGATCCAGGAAGAATGGGAGCACTGGTGGTCCTGGCATCACTGGTGGTCCCAGCAGCCCCGTGGGAGGGACATTGCTGCATGGCCAGGAGGAGAAGCATCCCCTGCTCGTGTTTGCGGAGAGCCGGAGGTGATAGCTGTGCCCTGGGCTGCTGCGGCTGGCAGGGTCCTGGGGCCCATGTCCGGGGTCTTTGGCCACTGATGAAATCCCGCTGCCAGGAATCCTGGTAACCGGTGAGTGTCAAAACCCCTCCACAGGAGTCCCGAGCCAGGCGTGAAGCCCTCTGCTACGGACAGTAACAGCCCCACGTCAGCCCCACGCCATCCCTCCCCGCAGCCCTTCCCATGTATTTATTGAGGGTTTTTATCATCGTGTCAGCTCAAGTCATTGCTTTATGGATGATGTTCCCAGCGTGCTCCGAGGCGGGACCACCACGGCAGCCCAGCCACGATGGGCTGGCGTGGGCTATAGCTATGGTGCGTGTTGGTGGCCTGGCAAGAGACCGGGCAGCCGGGGCTGGGGTCTCACATCACCGGTATTTCGGCGTCTCCCTTGGGGCTGCATTTGGCCCATTGATGCACCAAGCCCCCAGCGCTGCCTGTCAACACCAAGAGAGTTTTTAACCCTCCTGGCATGACCTCAAAACTCCCCTCCCTCTTCTTCTTCTCCAGAGCTTTTTCCTATCTGCTCTTCCCCTGCTAAGTGGGGATATACATGCTGGGAGCCCCCCACCGCATCCCACGGGATAAGCCAGGATAAAGATCCCCCCCAGAGCGTGGCTAAAGTGATCCCTATGGCAGACAGCTGGGGCTGGGGCTAAGCTGAAGCTCAGCGCTGGCTATCAGTGCTGGATAAGGGGAGGAGGAGGAAGAGGCTCTTCAGCCTCAGGACGGTGGATAGGAGCAGGGATGGGGCTGGCGAGGCTGCAGCGGGTGCAGGATGGAGGGGCCGAGCTGCGCTCCCCCCTGTGCCCCATTTGCTGGGGATTCCAGGCAAGAGGGGAAGGCGAATGAGCTGGTGTCCCCTGCCAGCCATAGCTACGTCCAGTCTGTCCGTCAGTCTCTCTTCCCATGAGTCCGTCAGTCTGTCTGACCCCAGCATCCCCAAGGACAGAGCAGGAGAGTGGCTGGTGCTGACTGAAACCCCACGGTGGGGCCCTCACTGAGGGGGGGACAGGCGGGGGCTTTTGGTGCTGCTTTTTGCAGCAGCAAGACCCCTCGGCCTGGGGGACCTTCTTGATTTTAAGGCATGGCCGGAGGGTGCTGCCGCTGTCCCCGCGTGCCCTCACAGGCGGGGGGAGTGGCTCAGCCCATCTGGCCGCGGCTGCAGCCGGCGCGGGGCACATCTGGCCGGGCAGATGTGGGGGCTCGGCAAGGGGGTCGCCAGCAGTTGTGTGTTTCCGTCTCCCTCTCTTCCCCCCTCTCCCCGCCGTGGGTCGCGGGTCACCCTGGCTCCCCGCGGGCTGCTATGGGGTGGGAAGGAGGGGACACACGGGAGTCCCGTCCCATCCCGCTGTGGGGCTGGGGTTGCTCCTTAGCCTCAGGGGGTCCAGGCAGCCCCAGGGCCAGTCGGGGCCTGGCCAGGCACGAAGATCTGCTTTTCTCCTTGCGGTGCCGAGCTGCGAGGGTGGAAGGACCATATGGTCCCCTCTGCGCCAGCCTAATAAACCCGGGAATGCAGGTCAGGCGCTGCAAATCCCGTTAACTGCAGTGGGCCGCAGAGCAGAGCCAGCGGCCAGGGCTTAACCCTTCTGTCCCCCCAAACCCAGCCTGAGGTGGGGGCACAAGAGCCGCCTTCCCTCCCAGGGACTGCTAGAAACCAGGGCAGGGGCTGGGGACAGTGGTGTGGGGATTGGAGTCTCCTGAGCCGTTCTGCTTGTCTGTCCGTCCTTCCATCCATGCTTTCTCCTTCCATCCATCTTCCTTCCATCTCCTGAGCTGTTGTGCTGTCCGTCCCTCCTTCCGTCCCTCCTTCCATCCCTCCTCTCTTCTCCCTCTTCCTAGAGCTATTCTCTTGCTGTCCATCCATTTCTGATCTGCCTATCTCCTTCCATCCGTCCATCCGTGCACCCTCCATTCCCTCTGCTGGTTCATCTATCCTTATCCACCCTTTCTTCCTTGCTACCTAGCCAGCAGCCATGCAACCATACACCAACAACCATATACCAGCAACCAGCCATGCAACCAGCAACACATACATGCATCTCCTTCCTCCCTTCTCCTTCCCTCCTCACCCTCTGTCCCTCTGCGGCACAGAGGCTCGGGCTGGGCTGGGCTGCGATCCACCCTCCTGGCACCCACCTCGGGCTGGATACGGCCGGGTTAGACCCTCTCCTGGCAGGATTAGTTTATGGCCAAGGAACGGAGGCGCCGGTCCCATCCCCCTCCCGGCGACAGATTATAGCATAATTTAAATGCATTTTGTCTGTGGAAGGAAATAGCTTCTCTGGGTGCCGGCAATCCGCCTGCGCCGAACTAATCGTGACCGTCACATTAATCTCTGTCCCCGCTCGTCCTCGCTCCCTTCCCCCATCCGGCATGGCTGGGGTGCAGGTCTGTATGTGGGCTCGGTGCCGGGGCCACCGCCGGTGTCCCCACCGCAGCAGGGCTTGGCACCACGGTGCCTTATCTGAGTCGTGCAGGGTCCCCAGCACACGTCTGAGCGCCCTGCCTGGCTGCAGAGAGGAGAGGGGCTTTCCTTGCCCGCTGCAGCGCACAACCCTTATTTGCCATCAGAGAATCCCCATGGCAAGGAGGAAGGAGCCAGTTGGTGGGGTCTTGGGCTGGGGTGTCCCTGCCATGAGCTGGGGCTGGGTGCCAAATTGCAGACAAAAAAACCGGCTGCTTTTGCCCTCCCAGTGCAGTGGGTGGCAGCAGGTGCCCCTCGCCGGCAGGCGGCTGGGTGCGGGCTGGGTGCTCACCAGGGCAGCACAGAGGCTCTCCCGTCCCCCCACCCAAGGGACAGGCGGTGACACCAGGCATTTTACACCATCCCAAGGGCGGGTTTTGCTCGGGGCTGCGCTGGGCATTGAGTCAGGTGTGTTTTGGGTGGGTTTTCTTCGTGAAATGACCTGGTCCTTCCCCAAACCTCAGAGATTTTTAAGGGATGAAAACTGATGCTATTTCATGAGTCGGTTAAACACAGCCTCTTTCCCTGGCTGCCCGTGCCTCCTGCGATCCTGCCGGTACCTCACCCAAGCAGTCAGGCTCATGTCGCTCCAGCTGGTGGATCCTTTTCCGCAAATAATCTCACGCCTTGGAAAAAATTCCCTTTTCTAATTGCTGGGGACGGCAGGAGCAGCTGTGGCTGTGTCAACCGGGATGCAGGGAGGACGCAAACCTGCATGTTTCACGGCAGAAGGCAACCTCCGTGAGCCGGAGGAGCAGAAAGCCCCTTGCTGGTAGTTATTTCTGAGCAGAGGGGCACCCATGGGTGCTTGCTGGGGCTCAGCACCTCCCCTGCGGCTCCTGGCTCTCCGGGAGGTGGGAAAACACAGCGGGCGAGCGGGATGGGCTCAGCAGCTGGTGGTGAGCAGGGTTAGTTCGGCAGGCGCCGGAGCTGTGCCCGTGGCAGTGCTGGCATGGTGGCTTCACCGGTGATGCCGGCAGCATGTCCCTGCCATCTGGGGCCGGCCCCAGGGAATTCGCTGCCTGGCTCTCGGACAAGTTTCATCCCAGGCGGCGTAGCTGTGGATGCCGCCCATCCCCATATCGAGTGCTAATCCCTTTATGAGCCCTCTAAGCTGCTTAACTCCCCCGTGCCCCGCAGCAGAGGGTTCCCTGGGTGGGCCGTGGGGTCCCACTTCCCCTTTGGCCCCAGGGAGGCCCAGCCAAGGCCATGCTCCCGGCTGGGGAAAGCCCCGGGGTCCCGGCATGCTCCAAAGCCCCCGCCAGGGAGGGGGCCGAGCTGTTCCCGGGAGCCGAGCCGTCACATCCGTGCCTTTCGCTGTCGCTTGACACGGGTAATTTGGGCTCTCCTGCTCGGGAGCCGCTTGGGAGCGGTTGCAATCAGCAACGAGAACAGGGGATGCGGGGGACTGGCAGAGAGCGAGGGGGGCGGAGGGGACCCAGGCCTCCTGGGAATTGCTGGCAGCCGCTGGCGGATGCAAAGACCTTGAGATGTCTTCCAGGTTCCCGCAGCTGCCGGCACAGCGCGTGCCGTTGGCCCGGCTCCGCACCGACCACCTTTTGCAGCATCTGCTTTAGCAGAAAGATTTTCATGGGTTTTCTTTCTGCTTGCCGGCCACGGCAGCGGGGTAACCGGCTCCCTCCGAGGGGTTCGGGCAGCTCCGGCTCCCGGGAGTGCGTGGCTGCTGGGCACTGCACGCTGCCTGCGCAGGGGCTGCCTGCTCTGCCTTTACGGCGTTTATTTTTTTTTTAAGGCAAAATGGTCAAAATGAAGGACAAAAGGGATTTCCCAAGGGCCGTCAGACATGGGCACTGCTGGGGTTTGCGCAAGGTGGCACCAACATCATCTTCATCGCTTTTCCGCTGTGCCATGTCCAGCCTGGAAAAATTGAGGCCGGGCCAGCTTTGGTGCACAGGGACAGCACCACGTGGGTGGCACCCCTGGGTGGGTGACAGGTGACAGACTGGCTGTGACACCACCCTTATAGGCAGCCTGCAGGGACAGAGGGGGTCTGGGATGAAGGAGCTGATTTAGCCACCTTCTCTGTGTGGTCTGGGAGCTAAAAGCAGGAGGAAAGCCTTGATCATAGAAACTTGGTGGGATCTGCCAGACAAAAATTAGCTTGGACCTGCCTAACTTTTGGTAACGAGCCTCTGGAGAAACTTGGCATCCTTTTCTCTGCGCATTTGGAAGCAGGGATGCGGCCAGTTACACCTATTTCTATGAGCGGGTCCGTGCTGTTTCGGCTGGTGCCTTGGCATGGGTGCCAGGGTGGGTGACCAGTGCTTCGGGCTCCCCAGGGGCAATACCGAGGTTGGATGTGGCTTCAGCACACCCTGGCCCAGCCTTGGGCAGCCCCTGAGCATCCCTCCTCACCGTACACCCCATCCCATGCCGAGGGCAGGTTTGGTGAGGCTGGAGCCACCCGCCGGGAAGCACAGTGATGCCCCAGGTCCCTGGGGAGGTCTTTCACAATTTTGTTTGCAGGAGAGAAACCCAGCCAGGCTCTCACTGCCCTTGTGAGGGCTCTGGGGACTGAAGCACCAGCTCCTCCTTGCTGCGGGGCTGGACCACTCCCGCCTGGGTCTGCTCTCCCTGCTCTGGGGCTCGGGATATGCTCTGGGGGGGGATGCCCTGCACTAATCTGCACTCTCCATCCCCTTCACAGCCCACGCTAAGGGGCCAGCCCCCAGCCCCGAGCCCTCCGAGACCCCCGGTGCCGTCACGCTGCCCGTGAGCTACCGCCTGTCCAACACCCGCTTGGCCTTCTTCCTCAAGGAGGTGGGAGCCGGCCCGGTGGGCAACAGCAGTGCCCCGCTACAACGCGCCGAGCCCTTCGTTGTCTTCCAGACCAAGGAGCTGCCCGTCCTCAACGTCACCCTGGGGCCCTTCAGCACGGGGCTGGTGCTGCCCAAGGAGCAGCTGCAGCCCTCCAGCACCCTGGAGGTCCCCGACCGCCTCACTGTCAACTGGAAGGTGCGCGCCTTCATCATCCAGCCCCGGCTGGTGGCCAGCCAGCCCGTGGTCCAAGTGCTCTTCTACGTAGCCGGCCGGGATTGGGATGACTTCGATGTCACCGACCGGCTGCCCTGCGTGCGGCTCCACGCTTTCCGTGATGCCCGTGAGATCAAGAGCTCGTGTCGCCTGCGGGGCAGCCTGGCCACGTGCTTGGTGCAGGCAGAGCTGCCCCACGCCTGGTTCGGCCCCCCGGCCGTGCCGCTGGGCAGGCGGAAGAGCCCTGAGAGCCTGGAGGTGCCGGGCGAGAGCCAGCAAGCTGAGCTGTACTACACCCTGCATGCTCCTGACGGGGCCGGCCAGTGCCTTGGGGAGACAGTTCCCCGCCGGGGGGCCGGGGGCGCCAGGACCGAGGGTCCCACACAGCACCCGCTGCTGCGCATCGGCAGTGTCAGCCTCCTGCAGCCCCCCCACGGGCAGCCCATGCAGGAGCATCGGCTGGACGGCAACGTCTTCATCCGCCTGCCTGACAAGCCTCTCAAGCCGGGCGAGGTGCTGAGCATCCTCCTCTACCTGATGTCCAACTCCACGGTGGAGCACTTCACGCTCAGGTAAGGTCCTGGGGCTGCCCCCGCTCCGGGAGCAGCCGCCTGTTGAGGGGGTGGTTGTTTCGGCTGGGCTGTGCGAAGGCAGCCGTGGGCAGGAGGGAGAGAATGGGGAGGGCGTATTGCATTTATGGGACCTGCCGGGGGCTGGACCGGGTCGGGCAGGGCTTTGGGAAGGTGAGGGAGGCCAGAGGAGTAGCCGCCACGTGGTTTTGCAACGTTTTGGGGCTTTGCAGTGGGAGCTTCTTGGAGGGAAGGGAAGGGCTGTCCATCCAGGGTTTCCATCTCTGCATCGGCACTATGGACTGCTGCCTTCGCCCTCCCAGTGCTCCCAGTTGCACCGGGATGAGGGCCCCGCCAGCAGATGTGGGTTTGTTCACAGCCACTTTGGCGACAAGGTGCGGTATGGCCACGGGGCTGCTGCAGAGCAAGCAGGGGCTCCTCGTGTCCCCCCCCCGCCATCCTGCCCCCGCACCCCCCTCCCAGTGCTGAGCACCCCAGTATGGGGAAGTGCGTGGGGGGACCCCCCTTGCTGCATGTCCCTAAGGACGGGGGGATGAGCCCCGGCCACATCTCTTCAAAGGGCATTTACAAGTGTCCCTGTGGCCACCAGGCCAGCCGCGAGCCCCTGGCATGGGGGACACAGTGCTCCAGGCTCTCCTGTCCTTTGCCCTGGGGATGCCCAACCCCACAGGGGTGTTACTGTCCTGGGGGGCAGCACTGGGGCTGGGGGACCAAACTCCTGCTGGAGGGGTGATGGGGGGGACAAAATCCTATGAAAAAGAGGGGCTGGGCTGGGCTGGGCTCAGCCCCATGGCTGTTGCTGCCAGCCTGGATGATGTTTCCGACAGCCAGGAGGTATCAGGGACAAAAAATCCCCCTGTGCCTATGGCGGGGTGCCCGGGGGGGTCCAGGGGTGCCCGGGGCTGAGGGTCCGGCCCTGACCATTGCTCTCCACAGGGTGAAGGCCAAGAAAGGCGTCAACCTGCTCAGCACCAAGTCAAGGAGTGGGCAGTGGCTGGTGAGCTCGGAGCTGCTGACAGGCGGCAAGCACTCCACCGCCACCGTCGACGTGGCCAGGGTGGACGGTGCTGGGCCCAGGTAAGGGATCCCCCCCTGCCCCACTC